>OX465096.1:28438378-28448378 GCA_949987625.1 Chalcis sispes | reverse complement strand
TTCGTTTCTTTTCTTTCCTCATTTTGCATACGGTTAGCGATATAATGTGTACCGGTTTAATGAACTTTCACGAATTACCGAGCTGTATGATTACAAGATTTCATCTTCGTTTTTTAGACATAAAATTTCACGGCTTACGTATAGCTTACGTATGATACGATGGAATAAAGATGAAATTTCAAATTTTAGATAATTTTGCACCTTGAAAAATGTACAAAATTGCATTTATAATAATTTAAAAATGAATATATAAAAGTAATTGTTATAAATTTTGCAATATACAATTTATAAATATAATAAGATAGCAAAAGAATCGTATAAATTTTTAGTTAATTATACATTTCTAACAATATCTATAATATATAATAATAATAATGAAAGAAGCAATCGAATAGTTGAAAATTCAATAAGAAAAGATTTTCAAAACTTGTAATATAAAACAGCGCGTTCGACGTAAACAACGACAATTGCCCGTTGACGTTTTAGAATTATTTTAGAAAGAAAAGAGAAAAGGGGGAGGAGGCGGAAAAGGAAAGATCTCAGAGGAGCGATGGAATAATTCGTGTAGTAACCCTTTAATCGGTCGAGTTACCAAGCTCTCAAGCAAATACTCGAGATCCCTCGGTGTTATATAGTCTCTTTTTTGATCATAACCATTGCGCAAGCGCGCATCGGATCGTCGGCGCGCGCGAAGCGAGATCGCTCGCGTGAAAGGTGTCCCGCACTCCCGCCGTCACGTAACGCCGCGGTGGCCGAGGTTTGATTAAAACTCACAATTAGTTGAGCAATTCGCGCCGGCGCGCTTCATTTCCCGCTCGCAGACGCCTACCGACTTTTCACCGTCGCTGGCTTCATTAATATTGCTACTTATTTTTCTCTCTCTCTCTCTCTCTCTCTCGCTTTCTTTCTCTCTCTTTATTTACTTCTCCTGCTTAAATTTGTGTATACTTATTGTTCGGAGGTTTTGCGTACAGCTTCCTGCTAAAATTTAACGAAAACTTTATTCATCTGTAGCAATGTTTGTTTCGTAATTTCATAACGTCTCGCTTGGGTATTATGAAAAGCGCGCGCCTGGCGATATAGCAAAAAGAAATTGCGAAATTTTTTAAGCCGTAACGCTTCACTTTCACAATCATTCTGAAATGCACAAATATCCTTTGGGCGCATCTGACTTTTACTCAAAGTTTTTTAATGATCAAAGTAATAAAACTTTTATTAAAATGATATTATATATTTTTTTACGCATTCAAACTTTTAAAATAATTACCATTTACATTGTGGTGAAATCGCTGTAATAAAAAAATAGTATGCGAAATTTTAAAAATAAACAGTTTACTACCATTTAAATATACATTTACGTTTGACAGTAAAAATAAAAGACTTCTTATGAATAGTTGTGCGAGATCGATCAAATCTAGCTACTTCGATTAGTTTGATTCCGTGATAAATAATACTGCGTCAGCCTTTTACAAACTAATCGTAGGGAATACGTGTTTTTAAAATTTAGTTTAATTTATATGTTGGCAAACAAAAGATAAAATAAAAGTCTATACTAAATCAGTACAGTGGCAACATCCATCTTCAAGTAGTTGACATTTGCAAATAATTATAAGCCTGTTCAAGTTCAAAACCATAAAAATGTTAACAACTTGGCTATATTCATTTCAATCAAAGGATAACGTTATGGATAGAAAAAGAAAAAAACAAAGAAAAAAGTTAAAAAAGCACGATTATAGTGTAGAAAGCGAGTTCGGAAGAGCACATATACGAAAACACGAGTAAAAGAATGGGTTTACACATGCACGAAAAGTACCCGGTAAATTTGGAAGGAAGGGAAAGCCAAAGGGATGCGAGAATCTCGGCATCGCACATTACAACATTAATTTTTAGGGGTTCAATGCTCTTACGTACACGTACACGCGCTCACACATACACACACACACACACACACACAAACTGCGAGTTTGAATCGAGCGCTCATGCAAAGGGGCTTCGATCTAGCTTTCCGGGACGAACCGTCTGACTGTGCGTTCGCTCGCGTTTCTTTTTCCCTTCGTACCACCCGCAGAGAGAAAGAGAGAAAGAGAGAGAGAGAGAGAGAGAGAGAGAGAGAGAGAGTCATTTCGCCGAAATGACAAGCGCCCCTTGGCTCGCATTATACGGCCAGGCATTTTTTGCGGAGGACCTTGCGATCAGGGTCAGAAAGTCATTGGCTTCGAAATTTTTGGCGTCGTTGACGAGATGCGTGCGTGCATCGAAGCGCGCGCAAACGGTTTATTCATATGAAAACGGACCGAACTAATTTGTACTCCCAATATATATATATATATATATATATATATATAATAACATTGAATATATAACTTTTTAATTTGTAGTATAAAACCATTCACGTTACCTTTTACTTTCCAACCCTTCGATATCGATAAAAGAAAGACTCCATCGACATAGTTCCTCGAAAGCCAAGGGGGCAGACAATTCTTCCATAAAAATTTTCGCGTGCCACGATTGGCTTCGTAGCCAGACCGATTTGTTGGCGTACACAATAACTCGTGCGGCGGCATAAACGAAAATCGGCGCGCTACGATATTCCGTTTAAATTAGCGTCCGGTGCTAATTGAGGTGAAGATTTCGGGCTTTATTCATTTTGTCGCGTCGCGCAACAAAATTCCTCGCGCCGCAATATACAATAACTTACCGTAGCGTCAAAGTAGTGGCTCTCGCGGGGCCAAATGTATATATATATATATATATATAGAGAGAGAGAGAGAGAGAGAGAGAGAGAGAGAGAGAGAGAATCTCGTATAATAGGTTAGCGCGTGGTAGACAAAGGAGAAAACGAGCGAGCGCAATTTTATTCGAAGCTTGCACGACATCGGCTCGCGGCTTCGAGTTCGCAGAAGCCTGACAGGCAGGGGCAAAAAAGTCGGAAAAAATGAATGAACGCATCAGACTTACGTCTGGCAAGGCCCTCCTCCTACGCTTTCGCCAAGCGCCCGCAAACCCCTCAATTTCGTCGAGCCCATATTCTTTACTATCCTTTCTCCCCCCCCCTCCTCTCTCTTTTTTTTTCTTTATCCTTTTTCTCTCTTCCTTCTTTTTTTCCTTTCTCTCTCTTTCTTTTCCTCTCTTATTCCCAGACACACGATTCATTCAGCGACGACGACAGACTCCCGTAGCGAATTCACGGTCGCGTGAGTACCTTTCACGAGACTCGTATACATTATTCATTTATATTATATTTAATGTTAAATCTACGGTTTTTTGTTTAAATTGTCTTGTCGAATAGCTTTATAATCGGCTACCATGATTAATTTTAATTATTTCAAGTTAACTCTGTACGTTAATAACGCGTGCGTCTTTTTATAGCGACCTCTCAGTATATTTATTTACCTCTCTGTATATTTATTTTATATAATTAGAGTTGCGCATTACTCACTTTTCATATAATTTGAACTTGATTAATGTGAAGGATCGATTGACGATTGTATAAAATTAAAATTAGCATAAGTATTAAAAATAAGTAAACATCGATAAAAATAAATAAATATCACGAGAACAAATAAAAAGTATCACCGTTATTAATTTATTAACCCACTGTAACGAAATAAAAGCAGCGATAAAGGCACAGCTTTTAGTACGCAATCGATAATTTAAAAAATTACATTAAGCACAAAATCCAGAGTGGAAGAAGCAACTGTATATAAGCATATATGCACTGGACCATTTGGCGCTAAGCCAATTGCGCTCTCGATGTGTTTCGAAGAACGTTGCGTGGCTTTCGCGACTCTCCTTCTCTCTCTCTCTCTCTCTCTCTCTCTCTCTCTTTTTCTCCCTCGTTCTATCTCTTCTACTTCGCTTCTTTAGTTCTTTATCCGGAAGCGAAGAAACGAAAATGCAAAAGATCCTGCCCCGTCGAAATCGTCGCCATCTCTGTCTTTCTCTCTTTCTCTCTCTCTCTCTCTCTCTCTCTCGTAACGAGATTCAGCGGGTCTAGCTCGGTATAACAAACACTCGCGCGTCTCTTCTTTCCCGTGCGCGATGAGTGCGTTACGCACCCGTGCAAGCAATGATATATTTTTAAACGACTACTCTGCGTATCACTTGCTCGATTCGACTGCTAGGTATCTTACCTTGCCCGATGTTTAAAGAATACGATAAACGATAAAGTTAAACCGTCGTCGTGATTTTATTGTTCTATTTTTGACGATTATATTTTGAGCATCTTTACGTTACTTGTATGCAGAAAGATTGCCGGAAATTATACTCTTATTGCTGAATATCATAAATGCTCGTTAAAAAAGATATTACTGTATACCTGTTTTTTTTTTTTTTTTTTTTTTTTTTTTTCTTTAAATTTTTGCACATATCTATGTTGTATTTTTATTTACATTTTTTTACCGCTTGAGATTTAAACGCTGAGTTTCGACAACTAGATTACAGCGTGTTAGAAAGTTTGACAACATGATTGCAAACAAATGAGATAATTTCTTAACCGCTTAGTAATCTTTATATATTCATAATGCCAAAAAAATAAAAGTGCAAAATGCGTATGCGTGAATATTATAAGACTCGTAAAAACTTTAAGACAAATAAATTTCAATTCTTAGCATTTAATTTTTTTTTTTTTTTTTTTTTTTTTTAACATTTAATGCCTACGACAAACATAAATCGTCGATAATGTATATTACAATAATTATTAAGTTACTGTCGCAAATAGTAAATATTTTATTAATTGATTGTTTAGCTGATTGATTTTGAAAAAATTGTCTGTCCAAATCAATTTTAAAATATTTTGAGGTATATTATCTTTTTTCTTTCTACTTTTTATTTGTATGTAAGTGATGTTTTTTGTCACTTTTCCATTTATTATAAATCAATCATCTGACTACATTCATAATATTTACTGTTTGTATTTTTTCTAAACATATTTTTTATACTTTCATTTACTGTTTCAAGTTAAAGAAAAATAAAAATGAGACAAATTGAGCTTTCATCTTACAAAGGGAAGATTATTTTGTTAATGAACATCGTTTATGTTTGAAACCAATATCTTATTTTCTTTCGGTGTTTGGTTATTTTTTTCTTTTACAATTAAAAAATTAAAAAATGCATAATAAAAATTAGTAATACGATAAGTTCAATCGTATTGCGCGTCACTTTTCGTTCTTCCTTTCCTCTTTCTCAAACCAGTCAATCAACGGCGATTCATGGCTAATTATACCGGTTGTTAAATGCCACCGATAAAATCCAAGCTGTATGGCACTTGTCTCAACTCGAAAATGTGTATATTCGCTGATTGCGCGACTTCATATTTCTAGCTTTTAATTTTAGTCACTTCTCAAAAGGTATATTATTTTGCAAAATACTAATTATAAGAGGCACGAAATAATTTTTTTTTTTTTTTTTTTTAGGTATTAATTGCACGGTGTATTTTAATTTCTTTTTGAATTATAAAAAATTATTTAAACTATAATAACTTCTGAATTTTATATATTTAATGTAATAGATAATTGAAGTATCTGTATTTGAAGTAATAATACATTTGAGTAATACAATAACGTGCACAAATAATATACTTTTAAAGTTATTAATTCTTTAAATTTATAAAATATTAATAAAAATATTTATGAACAAATAATTAAATAATTTAAAAAAAATCAATCGAATAATTATTTTATTGCAGAAAAAAAATCGATGATTATTTTAATTTTAATTTACGATGTATATCATTTTATGAAAAATTTGTAAATAAATTCTTTCATCAATCAATTCAATAACGAATTTAAAATCAAATCAGATTTTGTATTATTGAACTTGAACCAATGATGAAAGATTTAACAATTGTTAAAGCTACAGTGACAAGTCGTAAAAGTTTCGCCGATAAACGCAAAATGCCTTTCTAAGTAACGAAGAGCCAATGCAAACATACTGTAGCAATTAAAAATTAGTGGCAAAGCAGAAGGAATTTCACGACAGACGACGAGTCGTCGCGAGGCAGTGCGAGTGACCTCCGTTCGCTAAAACTATATTTATCCGGGAGCGCTTTAAAGCGCTATGTACTAAACGGTGCAGTTAGACCGATTGTGTCTTGGGGCTTTTTTTTACTCTCTTACGTCTGATGATCGTCCCTCTTACATCTATCCCGGCACGAATATTAATCTCCCCGTTTTCGAGTCGAAAATTCATAACTGTCCTCTTTTTATCCCGTCGTTGTCGTTGTCGTCGTCGTCGTCGTCGTCGTCTCTTCTCTCTCTCTCTCTCTCTCTCTCTCTCTCTCTCTCTTCCTTTCCTTTCGTTTCCTCGACGTCGTCGTTGTCGTCGTCGTCGTCGTCGTTGCCGTCGTCCCCGAGTTTGTAAAAAGTTTACCACACGACTATCCTTTTCTCTTTAACGCTCGTTACACTTCAATGGAGAGATACTCGCGCGTATTAACAAATGTATATATGTATACGCGCATACGTGCGCGCACCACACGACCGTTTGCCCCCGAGTCGCTACCGCTGCCGCCGCCGCCGCTGCCGCCGCCTCTTCTCTCGACGTAAATAAGTTACCATTTTTCAGGCCTTCCTCCGTCTGGAGATCGCTTGCCGTTCTCTTTTTGTATTTTTACGTCTAGTCTTTGCTCGGGCTTTTATGTGTAATGCGAAATCCGCTACTTGGGCATCAAAGTAACCTTGTCTTTAGCTTCTTGGAAAATGAGGGTGCGTTTTAAATTGGCTCTTCATTACTTTTTCTGCTGAAAATTTTGCGCGCTAATATAGTGGCTCGACTCCTGCCACGCGTTTAAAACGCGAAAATAGACATAACGACTCCAAGATAAAAAGCCTTTACGTATATACGAGAGATAAAGCACTTTTCGTACGTATCGAGAATCTTAGTCTCGAGAAACAATGTCTGCCTCGTTAATAATACAATTCTATAATTACATCCGCGGATTCAATGTAAAGCTCAAAAATAAAAATCCATAGATACCGATGGCGGTTATAATTAGATAATGCGGGAGGATAATCGAGCTTCCGTCTTCAATAAACGCAGTCAGTTATTTCGCAGATGAGTAAGGTCGAGGATAAGTCGATGCATGACATGACAGTTTGACATTAGCCGTCTCTCCCACTAGGAAAACCCAATTTGTCGAATTTCACTTCGCCCTTGATAAGTTCATTAATTCTATAATTTGGAATTCCTTTGAATTCCTTTATAAAAATCATTTATTATGGAGAAAGTTAAATTTGAAAAATATTTTAAATTGCAAATGGACTCGTAACCCTTACGCTGTTAATACGTGTAAAAATCAATTTTCAAAAACATCATATGCGACATTGAGAATTAAATATTGACTTATGATTTATGTCGTTTATTACTATTATTACGCCAAATTGGCCAAGAACTTTAATTATTGAGAATTACATCAAAGTAAATTTATTCATTTATAGATATCTCACGAAAATTATTAATAAGCATTATTTATTTTTCAGCTTAGATTCAGCTTACAATTGATATTATTAAATAATTATATACACTATAAATGTAAAATTGAAAATAGAAATAAATTAATTAAACTAAAAAAAAAAAAAAAAAAAAAAAAAAAAAAAAAAAAAAAAAAAAAAAAAAAATAAAATAAAATAAAAAAAAAAAAGTTACGTTAAAAAAGCTATTGGCACCGTTTGATTGCAAGATTTTATTAGAAAAATAAAGTAAAATAAAGAAAAGGTCGAAGTAAGCGATAATTTGTTTCGTGTGTGTACGAAACAAATTCCACGGGTGAACGATCATCGATTCCCTCATTAAAGATCGCTGGCATAACTCGGATAATTTACGGCGCAACATAAATCTAAGTAGTAATCATCCATTAGCGAAGTATACAGTAATGTCGCAAAAAAGTAGATAGAAAAGAAGCGCGTGCGCGCAGGAGGACGAGGTGGAAGGGCGATACAGAAAAATCCGATCTCGGAATTGATCGGTTTCTTCGGCGATCTCTCGTCGGGATCGTTCTCGGGAACGGGCGATAGCACGGGCGTACGTGCGTGTGCTCCCAGCTCACGCACACTCGCGCGCCTCTGGGACGTGCGTCGCTAAGCCGAGCAATCGATCGATCGATCGAGAGAGAGAGAGAGAGAGAGAAAGAGACTCTTCTCACTGATTGATCGGCAGAAAAAGTCGCATCGCGGCGCGTAACGGTACGATTTGAGCGTGTCTTACCCGGGAATGGAAGCGGTTCTGACCAATGGCCTGAATAGACTACCGTGTCGTAGTATGAATTTCTTCTCTTATTTTTTATCCATCTCCTTCTCGTCGGACTTATACAGGAACACACAAGTCGGTTCGGCCTGCGTCGTGGCACCCGTTCGCAAAGGTGATTCACTGTGTATATGCGACTCGCTCCCCTCTTCACCCCGTAAACCCCCTCCGGCCTATGGGAGCGTGGAAAACTACTCGCGCGTAAACTCTCGTAAATATGCGCGCGAGCGGACCTTTTAATCGCGCGCACGAATCGAGTTAAAGCTCCCGCGCGGCGCGGCGCGCAACTCTGCGAGATCGTTGGGTGCACCTGCAACGGTAAGGTGAGCTCGGTGCAGCTCGCGCCCGGATTAATCGGAGAGAGAAACCTTTGATGCCGACTAACACTTCGCTGAAGCGTCTTACTTTGGCTTTTCTTCATTTTTTGCTCGACGCCGCTCGCGCGCGCTCGAGTTCAACCGGAGCGTTTTGTAATATGTAGCACTCCTGCTTGGCCAGAATGCAACTACAGAGTGATACTTGATTCTTCTAGGAGTTTCGCTTTATTTATCGAGCAGCAATTGCTCATTAACTTTGTCTCCCATCGATTCTAACATATACCTCAGCAACAATCTTATGCTTTACGCTTTTTTTTTCTTCCTACTTTCTTCTTCTAATTTATATATCTATCCAGTTATTTTTATGATTTTCAATAAAAAAAGTTCGCATACAAAAATCACCATTATTTAATACTTTATCTTTTTATCTTAAATTTAAACACTTTAAAGTTTTCAACACTCAGATAATTAATTTTAATCGCAGAGAATTATGAAAATAATTTTATCACTTATTTTCAACTATCTTTTATTAAAATTGTGCAATAATAATACCATTTTAATATGTAGCACCGATAACAGATCATTGCATCACGAATTATGATCGCTGAAAATAAAAAAAACTATTCGAAAATGCAAAGAAAAAAAAAAAAAAAAAAAAAGATGAGTAAAAAAAGTGAATAATATTTTATCAAAGTAAGAAGTTTTATGTTTTCCTATAGAAATAAAGCATGCAATAGTTGCTGTAATAATGATTACGATTTTTGTTTAGTCCAGCGTAAAAATACAACCATTTCTGACACCCGCCTTATTTTACTTGATATGACTTATCGTAGACATAAAAAATGTTATCATACATACAATTTTTTATGTCAGTATACTCTTAACATTAATAATCGCTTAAATGTATTTAAAAATGCTTTTGAAGATTGTCAATGTGTATTAATTTGTATGTGCAGAAGTCTCTCCAGATTTTATAATGTATAACAATTTTTTATTTCCTCCAATCAAAAGCAATATTAGTTTTATTACAGTAAATATACAAAGAATTACTTTTATTAAAAAAATAAATCTTAAATATAATTTGATTATCTTAAAAAAACTAGTTGAAATAATAACAATAATGCAAACACGTAATAATAAATAAATTTTCAAATAGATTTAAAATGAACTATTATAGTTTAAGTAATGAATTTAAACAATTTATTTACGGCTCAACTTCACACACACACACACACACAGGTGTTCATTTTTAATTGTTATTCATAATAGAAATTATAGCAAACCAGGAAAAAATCCTCGTGTTTGTCAGATCTCAAATAAAAAATAGTACGTTGATTTTAAAAAATTTCAATTTTGTATATGACCTTTGACATAGCTATTTTTGAATGCGATATTTCTTTCCGCAATCAAATTAAAAAGGAAAGAAAAATGAACGTTCTATT
>OX465096.1:28408552-28438178 GCA_949987625.1 Chalcis sispes | reverse complement strand
GCCCACGTTCAAGACCTTGATTTAAATATATTAACTGGTTTTACTTTAGAATTTTTAATTTAAATGTATTACATGATTTGTTGACATTTTTGAAAAATATATTAAACATAATAACTTATCTATACATTATTAAATAAATTTTATATTGTCCTTAAAATATACAAGATTAAAACTAAAATTACGGAAGCTTTTAGAATATATATATATATATATATTATACCATAATTTATTTGTATATAAACTAATACATACAATAATGTATTTTAATAAAAGATTTAAAATGATACAAATTAAATTAAATAATATTTTTGACAAGGCGGTAAAATTTAAAACAAATAAGCTAATTACTTATAATATATTAAATAGCTATTTAAATAAGCTACTACTTAGAATTAATATTAATTCATTTATTTAATTAGAAAATTAATTTTTGTACTTCTGTTTTAAAATGCATTCTTAATATATAACAATGTTTTAATTCCACTTATTTTCATGAAATTTTTAACTAATATTTGAGACACATAAAAAAATTATCGAATACTTTCATCATCGAATATAGTAAATTTTTTTTTTTCACATCTTGATTAATATTCAAGATATTTTTATTAATTTATTAATCAAGAATGATTTTACCAATGTTTTATATTAATTAAAATATAATAATGTACAAAAAATGATTTAGAAAATTATTCTTATTATAATTACTAAAAATTTAAATCTATTAAATAAAAAGAAAATGAAAATGTAAATGAAAATGAAAATAATAGACACGAAAATTTTCGTTGAAATTTTTATTACAGATCAGAGGTTAAGACATTCAAAGTGCAACCTGGACGTGCTGTACTTCAAGTTCTCGGACAAGATAGTGCAACACCGGGTGACGCGAGCCGAGCTTTCGCTTTGGATTTACGGAACGTACGAGAGCCGGGATAAGTCGTCGGACGGCGTCGGGGAGGAGCTCGAGTCGGACGCAGCGGCGATCGGTATGGGCAACGAAGGCAGCACGATAACGATAACTCTGCAGCGAATAATTCGCGGCCCGACGGACTCGGGCGGGCCGCAGCTCGGGCCGGCGCTCACGACGAAACATCGGCGACCGGTGGGTCGACGGGGCACCTGGGTAACCATCGAGCTGAGGCGCATGGTGGCCGAATGGTTCAAGCATCCGCGCGACAATCTCGGCGTCGCGATTAAAATCGGCGGGCCGAACGGGCGCAGGTCGAACCGAGGCCTCAGGCCCGTCGAGACGAATTCGGGCGCCGAGAACGCGCCGTATCTCGAGGTGCAGACGCAGGAGCTGGATTCACGGAGGGGTGCAAGGATTAAGAGAAACGTCGGGCTCAACTGCGACGAGACCAGTCAGGAGACAAGGTGCTGTCGATATAAACTCACCGTTGACTTTGAGAAGTTCGGTTGGGATTGGATCATCGCTCCGAAAAAGTGAGTTGTAGTTGCAGCCGTATATCGCGATCGCCACGGCCACCGCCCGTATATCGCGATCTATCGTCAATATTTCATTAAAATTCATTAAAATCCTTCAATTATGCAATTTTGAATCTGCCTAAAATTTTAAATAATTAATTTTGTCTTTTTAGAAATTAGAAACCTTATTATACTTTAACAGTCTATCTATCATAATTGAAATTCATTTTGTTTAAAATTCTTTTGCAAATAATTCGATCACCGCTAATCGTAAATCAAAGCTCGAACGCATGGGCCGAGCCAGTCGGTATCAAATCTACTCGTTGATTGAAAAAAGGGGATGATTGGGTTTGTTGCAGATACGACGCCAACTACTGCTCGGGCGATTGTCCGATGGCCTTTCTACCCGCCTATCCGAACACGCACATAGTGAGCCTAGCCGAGCCGCCGAACAACACGGGGCCTTGCTGCGCACCGCGAAAGCTCTCGGAGATAACGATGCTCTACTTCGACAACGAGTACCAAATCGTATTTTCGCGGCTGCCCGGTATGGTCGTCGAACGATGCGGTTGCTCATAGTCTCTCACGGATAACTCGCAAAGACGATCATCGACGCGACTGCCGCGTGATTCTCGAGCCGGTGAAAATAAAGGCTTTTTTTTAACGACTCTTATCCTCCTTGACGCATATTTTCGTCATTGTCTAGTTGCGCGATCGAGAGAAAGATTAAGAGCGAGAGGGTTTGAGATCGTGTCCGGTTGAGATTTAGACGACACGAGATCTGCTTTCGTCAAAGTGCTTTCGTCAACGTCGCGAGATTGAGAGTACGAGTTTGAAAAAATGTATACGAGGCAAATCGCAATTTAAAGAAAATAAAAAAAAAAGCAATAAAAAAAATAAACAATTTATTTAGCTTTTGTATAAGAAACCTCTCAAGAATAAGCGCATAGGCATGTTGCGTACCGTTGTTTCTTGTACCAAACACATTCTGTTTCTTCATCGATAGACTGAAGTGCCTTGTGGATACGGCTGCCGCAAAAATCAGCTGAACGTAAAACGAGTAGTACGATGCACACGCATACACTTGCACATACACGTACGCGGGTTTGTACACAAACGTGCACCGGCTGATAAGAGAGAGAGAGAGAGAGAGAGAGAGAGAGAGAGAGAGAGCATGCGCTAAAGAGAGTGAAAAAACACGCGGTGTATAGAAAATAGAATACGAAAGGAGAATAAGAGTGAAAAATAAAATGGCGAACGCAAGCGCAGGACCGAACGCGCGTGCTTCTCTTTGCGGGAGAAAAAAAAAAACGGTGATCCATTGCAAGGCGGATAGTTCCTAGCGTCACGGTATTATTTTAAGGTACCATCGCGTTTTACCACAGCCGACGAGTTACTGATTAAATTTCAATAAATATTTTTGTCCCATCTACTTTGGATAAATTTTTTCACTGTTTAAATTATTTTGACAATTTATCTTATATTAAATTTTTCATTTTTCCCTTTTTTAATTAATGAAATTTATCATTAATTACGCTAATATTACTTATGGAAACGCGATGGTCGAAGGATCTCGGTGTACAGTTAATTTGTTATTTTCTTTCTTCTTGTACTTTTTTTTTTTTTTTTTTTTTTTTTTTTTTTTTTTTTTTTTTGTCTTAAAAACGTGTGCAATGTGCGAATGCGCGCAAAAAGCGAGTGCGAATATGAGTTTATATAAGTAAATTTCACGTATATGTGATGTGTACATAAATAAATAAAAATTAAGGATAATATTATTAAATATTATTATGATAATAAGGTGATTCTCTCGATGGGAAAATTGCTGTCGTCGTTCCTCAAAATTTAAAGTAACATTAACGAATACGAGGAATGATATAAGAATAGAGGATGAAAATATTGAAAAGACGAAATAATCTTGAAGTAGTGCAATTCTCAAGGATCGACTATACTTTGGCACGAATTCTTGTAATAATATAATTTAAATAATTTGTATAAGGTGTAGATACGAAGCTGAGCGTTCGAGTGTATTTCATTAATCACAAACTCTCATTAACACGCGCACAAATACTTACACGCGTTACCCCGTAAATTAAATATGAATATGCCAAGTATCTCAACGATAAGAATGAAATGTACAAATATACACATACACGCGCGCATACAAAGATACAAATATGAAATTTCAAACGAAAACTGTTACGTAAACCCAAAAATAAACCGACGCTCATCAAATAAACAAGCACAACACTGCAACCCAATCATTCATGCAGACAATCATAACACTGACTTATTATATAAAAAGAAAAAAAAGAAAAAAAACTTTACGCTTGGGAAGAAAACTTTTGATCATCGACATTTTTTACTCACCAGGTATACACGTATATAAATATATTCTATCATTAACGCAGAGAGCTTCTCGTGGCAGTAACTTAAGCGCTATAGGTAAGAAGCGATTTGTCGATATATGTAGTTAAACAAGAGAAAAACCGATGATTAATTTATGTTTTACACATGTGTACGTTTTAAGCGATGCGTCAATAATACGATGCTGCCCAAAATAAAGTAGATAAAATCCGAGATGCTACCCTCCTCCCTTCCCATAAGCCTTCATCCTTTTCTCCCTTTTCTTCTTCGATTATTCTATGTACTTGAGAAGCGTCTAGATTCAACATTTTTCAGCAACTGCAACTCACGATGGCCTCACGCCAGATGCAAACTTCTTGTTTTCCTTAAGAGGACGGCGACTCTCGATGTAACGCATCTTGGATTTTTATTTGTTTATCGGTGTATAAATAATGGCTAAGAGTAATCGAGCTGTGTATTCAGTATCCGAATGAAAAAAAAAAAAAAATCTTATATGTATAATGTGTACTTCTCTTAAATAGAGGCAATAGATAGAAGAATATTTATTCGACTAAATAAATGGTTTTTTGACAAATATACTTTGAATACATTTTTATTTTTTCCATTAATTTAGCTGATACATAAGCACTCGTTATATTAAATTATATATTAATGTAATAATAATAATAAAAAAAAAAAAAAAAAAAAAAAAAAAAAAAAAAAAAAAAAAAATCATATAAATAAATAAGTGTGATTTTGTAAATTAATTCTCTTTTGTATATGTCTATATATATATATATATATATATATATATCAGTCGGTTGTTGCGCATTTGCGCTGATGATACCATATGTGGTATATTAGCGCATTACTTTTTGCCGAAGCAGCTAAAAGTTTTTGCTCTTTCGGTGTTTTTTTACTCATTTCTTTTTTTTCTTTAAACTTTAATCATAAGCGAGCAAAACGCGCTTATTTTACGACTAAAATTTCCAACAGAGTCACTAGCTAGTTTTTGCATTGTATGAAGTATTTTTAAATATTTAAGAAGTAGTTTTCAAAAATATTTTTGAAATAATTTTATCGGTTCAAAGTCAAGTATCATGATTTAATATTAAAATGTGTACATATATACATTTAGCTAAAATTATTAATAAATTATTAAATAATTTTATAAAAAATTTCGTCATATATTTTGGTTTTTTCAAATTCAGAACTCTTATATAATAAATTTCTAATGATTTTACTTTATTTTTTTGTAATTGGCTGCAAAAAATGATGATTGCTATAAGTAAAAATTAATTGTGATTTATGTAGTTTTTTTTATATCTTTCCATACTTTGTATAATGATTAACGTTTTTGTACAAATAATATTTCATAAAAAATGAAATTTGACAAAAAATCATTAATGCGTATATTTTGGTTGTGACATATTATTCTAATTTAATAGTTAATGAAAATTTCTGATTTATTTCTAATAAAAGTAATTTATTTATAACAAAAATTAGCAGAAAAAAGTTGCTAGCAAATAAAAATTACGATAAGATATAGTACTTTTTGCTACAAAAAATAATAAAAAATGTTGTATTGAAAAAAATCTACCTCCAAAGAAAAAGCATAAACATCTGCGTCGCAGTTCTACAGTTCGCATCCGCAATTTCTGTCATGGTTTTAATGGTTATATTCCAAAAAAGTCTCAACCTCATCCTTATACCATTCCATATTTTTTATTACCCTTTGCGAAAGCAAAAAAACAATTAACTCTAAATGAATGCATTTGTATAAAATTTATTATTAATACATTTGCCACATAGTCAAGCGTTTTATCTTTATTTTATCAATAAGAGAAAAATACAGAGCTGTCAAAATTTCTTATTGTATTCTTTAATTTTATATGTATTTAAATTAAATAAATGAATGATGTAATAAAATTATAACAATCAAATTATATGTTTTTTTCTCCATATTAAGAATTTCTATTTAAAAATTAAATAGTTAATTGCATATATAATAAGTTTATAATTTTCCAGCAAACGCAAGTTAAGATTTAATTTTATATGTTAATAAGATATATGCAACATTGTAATGTACGGTAGGATAAGCTGTACCGTTTTGATACGATTTATCAACTGTGTTAATTTTAACTGAAATGAGATAATTGAAAATGATTGTGTAGAAATAAATGATAAATTTCAGTTACATCAATGACAATAGTTGCAGAAAATATTATTTAAAGATAACATCTTATAATAAAAGGGTAAAGATTATTCTTAGATCTTTTTGAGAATAAAAAAAAAATAAAAATAAAAATAAAAAAAAAAAAAAATTGAAGCCTCATCTTATTGATTTTAATTAATTAATCAAGTGTAAAACTGAATTTCAGATAAAAAAATGACAGCATTGAATGTGCAATTTATTATTATCTCTAAATTTGTTATTTATTCAAAACATTAAAACAAATAGAATATTAGTAATCGAAATCGCAATCGAAACACCTGATTATAAAATACGTATATATTTCAATTATTATAATTAATTTTAAAGAAGAACAATATTTATTACAATTTTATTACAAAATTAATTTTTTCTCGCGTGTAATAAAAATAAAATTCAATATTTGAAAGGTACTACACAACAAATAAAATGATAAAATTTTTACCATTTATTTTATTAATATTATTGATTTAAAATTTTTTAAGTACAATTTTAGTCAAGTTTATATTATTTTTCGAATATTAAACAGAAACAAGGTTAAAAGTTGGTTACATAAATGGAATTACGCAGTAATAGCGTTAATTACACATAAACTATTAAAATAATCGTTAGAAGAGGGATTAACTTATTTTTTATAATTGATTCTTATAACTACTTAAAGCGCATCATTTTAATACGAGATGTAAATTATTTATTTTATAAGTAATAATATAATAAATAATAAGTGAAACGTGAAATTCAACTGCCGTGATGTATGTTACGTAGAATAGTGTCACATAAAAGATCTCAATGTCGACATGAAAGTAGTGCATTCACATGCTTCGCTAAGAGAGCACATTCTGCGCGGGTTAAACCGCGCGTACGGAAATATTTATCATCTTCTTCGTAGTAACACAATTAATAGCTTATGCATTGGAGAGAAAAGACAGACAGAGAGAGAGAGAGAAAAAGAGTAGTTACACTACTATGACCGGAGCATCAGCAATTGAACAGCAAGTTAATAATAAGATTGATATTCCTGTAGCAGCTGCTTACCGAAGTTTAAAGCCTTAACCTTTTGACTTTCTAAATTTATGAAACGAAATATAATATTTAATCCCATTTAATCTTGTATAATATCTTTGTTCAATAAAATTAAATTCTTCTTTTGTATTTTGTTAAAGGTAATTTATCTAGCTTTGGCCACAATTCCATTATTATAATTATATATACCACTTAAATGTACAGGACGATTGAAAATTTGACTTATTTACATCAAAGGGCTTATAATAAAAGTCATTTGCTACTAATTAAATACAGTTAACCAAAGATAAAAAGTGGATGGTTACCGATCTATAGCGGTTTTACGATTTTTTTAAAATTTTCTATCTCGTTATCAAAAACAAATAATTGTGATAAAGCTAGACCACTCTACACATTTAATTAATTCTTTTTTAAAAGCTGAAAAAAGAATGATTACTTTAGTGAGAAAAAAAAAATTACACGATAAATTGAAAACCCATTTTTGACCCATGGTTAACTGGACTTGCATAAAATATTATTAAATCTGCTTATACGCGCTAAGTGATTTAAGGAAGTTCCTTGCACTCACTTATATGCTCCCATCCAGTCAAAGCGATCCCTTAAAAAGAGCTGACGATTCGAGGAAGACCTTTAGAAATTCTCAGCCCTGCTCAATTTTCTGTTTCTCATTTTTACGCGAAGCCGCATAAAGAAAAAACACAGAAGGCAAAGGAAAAGAAAAAAATCGATACGCAGTTTTATGAATTTAAGCAGAGACTTGTCCCTGCAGGAAGACGGGAAAGAGAGAGAGAGAGCTCAAATTTTTCGGGATTCCACGTGCATTGTAATTATCGACTCTCGATGAAGTACCGAGGATAAAAGAGCAAAAAGAAAGAGAGAAAGAGAGTCAGCCCTTGAATAAATACAGGAACAGCGTTCGCAAGGTTTATCGTCGTCGTCGTCGTCGTCGTCGTCGTCGTCGTCGTCCTCATCTTCGTAGTTCTTTAAGGATATGAGTGGTATTGATGCTCGGTGGCTTTAAGTCTTTTTTACGAGCGTCGTAAGCACCAAAAACATAACCATTACTCAAATTTGCATTTTACGAGTGAGTGTTGGCACAGTAATGATCGGTGAAGAGAAACCATGAAAAGGAAGACTGAGAGAAAGAGAGAGAGAGAGAGAGAGAGAGAAAGAGAAAAAAACGAAAAGCCTAAAGGAGAGTGAACACAGTGATGATAGAAATAGATAAATAGAGAGAGAGAGAGAGAGAGAGAGAGAGTAAAGAACGCATAAAATAAAAAGAAAGAGAGGAAAATGATGCGTGCACTATATGTAGAAGGTTTGCAAAGAGAGATGCAAGCGATTAATATATTTCAACGTTATCTCGTACACAGTCATGCGAATGAGTATTTTTACTTATTTATTCAACGTATCCCAGTAAATTGCTCGCTATTTGGAAGGTTTAAAAAAAGATAAAACTGCGAATGCTTTCACCTTTCTTGAACATTTTATACTGAATTTTGAATTCATTGATATTAATGTTTTAATATACCATCCCTCAAAATAAAATAATGCATGAAAATAATTTAGTTCATTGATATTAATATGTAGTTTTTTTTTAAATTTTATTGTATCTGCATATATAATGATAATGAAAACTCATCGATTGTTAAACCAGTTATTTTTTCTTCTTTAAAATTGATATTTGGAGCATAACGCAAATTTTAATATTAATAAAGCAAAGAAATAGATTATTATTTTTACAATACATTTGCACAGCACAATGCAAAATAAAATTGTGCACTTCTGAGGCATATTAGTTTCACATTAATATACATATATATATATATATATATACGTATATTATGTATATGTAAAAGAAGAGAAAAAAGAGCGCAGAGGAGCAAATGCGGAAAAGTGATGACTCTTAACCGCGAACGTTGTTGGAACAAGGAGGCTCTTAGCTTGAAGAGCTCGTTTAAAGCGGGCGAGAGGATAATGACTTAAAGTTTGCCGCGACGCGAGGGGCGCAAAGAAAGTTGAGAGCAGAAGGAGAGAAAGAAGTAGTAGAAGAAAAAAGATAAGCCTCTGGTTTGGGGTGTAAAGTACACGATCGTGTCATGAGGACATTTTTACAAAGTCCAGTTACTTACTAATACAAAGAGCGCCCATCTTCACGTGCTCGCGATGAAAATTGCACTTTTATAAACGGGTTTTTATCCTTTTGAGAAATTTTAAAATGAAATAAAGAAAAGGCCGATTTTATTTAAAATCATACACACATTATATTGATTCAAAAACACATAATTTTCAAATCTGCCCTAAAGAGGCGAACTGAAATTTCAACGTAACATCGTGGGTCATAATAAAGTCACGAAATTTAAAATCGAGAGAGCATGTCGAGAGAGAGAATGAATAATGATAGAGCAGTTCACAACGTTTTAGAACAAAATAAAAAAAATATTCTTAGATGGATTTAGCAGAAAGTGAAAGAGTAATATTGAAACAGATTTAAGGTAGACAGTTTGAGCACCAGTACTATGGAGTATTTATGAACTTGTGCGTTTCTTAAGCCATTTATAGTAATAATATATCTATGTAAATCGTTGTTCTATGGAAACTGATTATATATTTTATACCCTTGACACATTATTACGTTAATTAATGTTATTAAAAAACATTATTCACATAATTGAATAAACTACAGGAAGTAGGCGTCGATTACTTAATAGGGAAAAAAAAGTCCTCTCGTCACATCTTGTAATAAAGTTGTCCTAGTACAGAGTACACGCTGCGATCTGTAACTCTTGCCTAGAAGCGATCGGTCGTCGGTACGAAGCATATAGTTAGCATCGCGGAACAAGAAGGAACGGCGAAAGACGACAACGAAGACAAAGCAACGCGATGCGCACGCGTGCAGCTATATACAACGTGAAGCCGGTGTACTTGAATTAACTTGCACGATGTATTTCGAGCGATCTAGCTTTAGCTCCGGAAACATTCGCGGTATGTCGCATCGGCGAATGCGCCGCTCTGTACCGAGCGACTTTGGGCAACCAAGACGACGACTACGACGATTACGACGACGACGACGACGACGGCGACGACGGCGATTCCTCCTGCTTGGCTGGACTTGTCTTGCCTCATGACCGAGCGCGACTTTGTTAATTAGAAACGCCCGCGCTGAACAATTCTCGGCTATTAATTGTTTTGTCTCTCCTTTTTTTTTTTTTTTTTTTTTTGTTTTTCTTTTTTTTTTTTTTTTTTTTTTGTTTTTCGCCATTCTCGTCGAATTTAATCTAGCGTTTTATGTGAGCTAAGTGCCTAGATTATTCGGTGAGTGCACGGATGGCTTTCAGTCCGACTATTCCAAAGCAGTTTTAATATACTTAGTGAGTGTTTTGATTACCTTATCCTAAATTATATTTAAAATTTTATAATTTATTATTATTATTAACTTTTGTATATTTTTAAGCAATTCCAAATTATTTTAAATTTTTTAAAACTTTAACGCTTTATGTTTTTTTAAAGATAACGTATAAAGCTAAATATTTTTTTTCACGTCAAAAGATCGTCACTTTGCTCAAAGAAAAATTGATTTTTTAAAGATGAAATTTGATGCCAAGAAAGACGTAAGTATTAAAGTAAGTATACATATTCAATTTTAATCGAAATAACATGTAGATATTCATTTATGGAAATTCAATATCCAAGGATTTAACATATAGTCTCCTTTTTTAACTTTTTAAAATTTTATAATTCAATTTTCATCATAAACTATTTAAAAATGTCATTAAATAAAGGCTACAACAAATACATATTTTCAATAAAAATTATGTATAAAAAAGTGTGAAACCAAATTAAACGATAAGACGTAGATATACTAGTAAATAAAATAAAAATCGCAGCGACTGATTTTAAGTGCGTCATCATCGATCTATGGATTTCGACGAGCCTCGGAGGCGCAAAGGAAGAAGAAGGAAAAAGAAGAAGAAAAAGAAAAATAAGAAGAAGAAGAAGAAGAAGACGAAGAATAAGACCGAGAAGTAAAAGTAAAAGAGGAGAAATAGGAGGAGTAGTAGTAGAATATAGCATATATCGCATCATATAGTATAGAAGCAGGTAGGGCGTGCACGAGAGTTTACCTATGGCGATGGCTGCCTGCCCGTGTTACCCGATGCCCCCTTCACCTTCACTGCATAGGGTTGCAAAGTCGAGCGAGCGGCTCGCACGCACGCACGTACTCGCGCTCGCTCGCTCGCTCGCTCGCTCGTTCGCTCAAAAAGCTGCATACGCACATATAACGAAGATAACGAATGCGCCCGCGTATCGCGCGGCGGACCCGTCTTATACTCGCGATGGGGGTGCGTGCCTGAGGGCTATCCTTATGGGGCTTGGGGGAGGCCATACAATACTTTAGTAACCCCGTAATACCCTCCCTCAGCTCGAAGAGAGAGATAGAGAGAGAGAGAGAGAGAGAGAGAGAGAGAGAGAGAGAGAGAAAGGTAGGCTAAGTATAAAGTAGCCACCTACGTCTCTTTGTATACGTGTATTACGTTTACGTATATATACATGCATGTACGTATGTTGAGGTAAATTGAGAAAGAACACCTCGTATACTTCCATAAGATTAAAGGGTTAGCCTACTACGTAATGCCTTATATACGTCTCCTTGTGTATATGTGTGTTTTTGTGTGTTGAAGGTGGGCAGAGGGATATTATAGGAAGAACATGCCCATGATAACTAACGGATGATGATTTATCCCGCAGACAAAGTTATACAAAGGAGAAAAGTAAAGTATAGGATTCGATGTAGAGCTTCAAAATTGCCGAGTCTTGTGCTTTCGATTATATCTTGTATACCAATCGTGAAAGAAAATTATCAGAAAAACGTATCCGCGATGTCCAATTGACGAAGCTGCCATTTATTGTTGAGTAAAATGAAAAAGAATGATTAAAGAGTTTTTAATTAATAATTAAAATATTATTAAAATTAGATGTATAGTTCAAAGAATTATGTAATAAGTTCTTATTCAAGCCACAGCTGACGATAATATTAGTTCTATCTATATATCTAGTTCTAAAATTTCAGTTTCCATTAGCAGTAGCGTTTACCATAAGAAATAATATCGAAAAGCATTTCATAAAGTAAAACAGGAGAGAGATATCATAATATACATAGAAAAAAAAACGTTTGTTCTGAGATTTGGATATCTGCGATTGAGCATCAAGTGCACGAACGCAACCGAAAAAAGTTCAAACTTTGTCTGCTTTTTTTCGTTATTCTCCGAAGATTATTTTTCCTTTATCGATTTAACATCGGTATCAACTCTTCGCAGCATTTAAAAATAGACAGGGCGTAATGTAATAAAGTATATCGAACAACTTTTATTCTGAATAAAAAAAAAAAAAGTCAATTCGGTAATAAACGGAGCATCGAATCGACCCTAGTTCGAGGAAGCAAAATTAGCTTGGTCGATTTACTTATTATTTAATGAAAAAATTAATGCGAAAAAAAAAAAAAAATCCAACGATCGCGCGCACTTAATCTCCATCGAAGTCAAAAATTGAAAAATCGCTTTCAGCCAGCTCGTATAATACGCGTCTCAAATCCGCTCGACGCACGAATAAATTCCTTTCTTTTTTTCTTCTTTCAACTTTGTTTTTTTGTCGGGACGCGCGTCGTCAGGTCGGGGATTCGCGGCGGGTTTTCGCCCACATGTGTCGAGGACAACATGCGATCGTGCACGCAAGCATCGTTATATCGAAAGAGCGGTCGAAACTAAAGTGCATAAATCTCGAATTAGTGGAATTGTTCAATTTGCTCGGTGGCTTTGGTTATTTATATGTCGTTATTTTTATGCTCCTTTAAAAACATTATAAGAAAGGAGCAAATCGAATATTTATTATTTAAGATTCAATTTAAT
Source organism: Chalcis sispes (assembly GCA_949987625.1). Classification (NCBI taxonomy): domain Eukaryota; kingdom Metazoa; phylum Arthropoda; class Insecta; order Hymenoptera; family Chalcididae; genus Chalcis; species Chalcis sispes. Next base: position 28,425,269 of record OX465096.1, on the reverse strand, counting down.
CAATTTTAATTTATTGACAATAATTATATTTTGTATTAAATTCTACATATTTCTAATAGTAAAGTTCAACGTTCTAGTACATGTTATTAAAATAGTGATTAATAATTATTAATTAAAAACTTTTAAGGCAATAATTAAAAATCAGTTTTGATCTTTTAATAGTTATAAGAAATATTAATGTTATCAGAAATGATAAATCTGTACAGTTAATGATACGTATCACTTACAAAATTCGTAGCTCAAACAACCGCTGATTAATTATTAAAACAGTCAAATTTCATGGACGGATAAAGAAAGTTAAAGGAAGGTTAAAAAAAAAAAAGAGGAAAAAAATTGTAGCACGCGCGACATTCGTTCTGACACCCCTCCATGCCTCAAAGTACATATGCACGTTTAATTGCGAATACATACATACGTATATACAGAGAGCGTCCGAGGAAATCGCTCGAAGGCAAAAACGAGCTCCGTGTGTAACGTAACGCGCCTATATAATAATGCATCCTATTTTATGCGAAATTCTGAGAAAGGGCCGATGTTATCTCTTTGGTCGAGAGCTCTATACGCGAATGCAATACGTTCTCTCTCGCTCTCTCTCTCTCTCTCTCGCCGAGGGTTTCACTAATTTCGCTTGCCATGTGTATGTGTGTATGTGTGTATTCTCTTTTTTCTCTCCTCCCTAACCCCCCATGGCAAACTTCTACTTTGACAACGCGGCTTTCTGTGCAGACCGTAACTTTATGTATACTGCGCGTATAATACACCAACGCGTCCGCGCACACGCACGCATATCCGCATTCGATCACTCGCAGACCGCGCCGTATAACCGCCATCGCACGATCTCCAAAATTGCGAGAACTCGCTGCGAGGAAGAATAAGGAGTACTTTTGTCTTTGATCCTTATCGCGCGATTGCGAGTCTTAATGTAGACCGACGAGACGTGCCGGGGGGGCAAAAAGCGTACGACAAAACCTATACCGGCCCTTCTCTGCGATATATTTTTGGGATTGCGACCGCTTACTTCGATTGCTAGCTTCTACGTTTTTCCACTTTTTTAATTTTCTTTTTTCTTTTTTTTTCTTTTCTTTTCTTTTTTTTTTTTTTTTTTGCCTAATACGGTTTTCAATTTAATTGTTTTATTTCCTACATATGATTAAGTTTACTCGAATGTGCATAATTTTTTTAAATTATTATTTAATATTTATTTTCTTTTATTTCAGTTTGATTTGTTTATCGTTTTCATAATTAACTAAAAAAATATTTAAAAAATGTATCTACTTTGTCACTTTTGAAGGATACAACACTTTAAACTGCTTGATACTTGGTTAGTGGTTTCGATTTATTATAAGTAGCGATGTTTCCTTTTTCTTTTAATATGGTAGAGTTATCTATGTTCTAATTAGAGAGATAATTATTATAAATAAACTAAATAAACTTCAATTTTATAATTATAATTATTAATAAACGTTAATATTTTGGCAGATTAAGAAAATAAAAATCCAAACATTGTTGCAATGTTAGCGGCTACAAAGTCGAAAAATTAATTAAATCTTTTCATTTAGCTTCACTTGTTTGCCTAATAATTGCATTTAGATGCAAGTAGTAAATTCAATATTAAAAGCGCAATAAAAATAGTGATTGACGTGCAAGTCGTATAGGTTATCACACATTGAGTAAATAACGCGCATTAAACGATCTACAAATAATTCAAGTCTATGTAAAAAAAAGTAATAAAAGAAAAAAAAAGCAACTCGTCGTCTCGATCATGCGAGTCACCAGAACTTTTTGTTACAACTTACAGCATAAAAATAATCGATTCATCTTTCGTCATCCATCAACATACTCGATTTAATAATTGAAAGCTGACAATGTGTAGCGGCATTCCCGATCATTCTGCCACTTAATTCGGATTGGCGATCCTCGAAAAATTGCATATATACCCCTCTCACAACGATATGTATAAGAAAATGAGACACAATTACACAAGTGATTCGAGAAAGATATACACGTATGAAGCGAGAAGAGAAGCCGAAAAAAAAAGAAGCGAGAGAGAGAAAAAGAGAGAGAGAAAGAGAGAAAGAGAGAAAGAAAGAGAGAAATAAAGAGAGAAAGAGAGAGAGAAAGAGAGAGAGAGAGAGAAAAGAGAAGGACGGAGCAAGAGAGATAAAGTAAGAGAGGAAAAAAGAGGGAGAGAGTAAAAGAGAGAGAGAGAGAGAGAGAGAGCAAAGTTGACCGTGAGTTTGAAGTAACTAAACATATGGCAGATACATATATAAGTAAACGTAAGAGAGCGAAAGAGATATTAAAGGCCGACTTGCTTGCGCGTACATATATATATATATATATATATATATATATATATATATTTGTGCCAATCGTATGTGCAGTGCACTTGATCCAGTGACTCAAACAATCAGAGCTGATGAGCAGCAGCTATTCACCCATACCGCTCAAAGAGGCCTCTGACAAACGAGAGTGAAGTACCCGGCTCGAGGTCATTCGCGCCTCTCGGCTCTTTAAAATTACAATAATCGCGAGTACACACTTTGCTGCGGGTGTGATGAAAAAGAAAAAAAAAAAAAAAAAAAAAAAAGAAATTGGAGAAATTAGTGCTTTACGACGTTAAAAGGTGTTATAAGACTTGGAGAGAAATTTGCAACGATAACGTGATATTAATTATTTTAATCGATTAAATTTGGTAACTATATGATAGGGAAGTCGACCATGTGAATTTTCATTTTTGATATTAGGCTAATTGAAAGAAGGATTATCGCAATTATTATTTTCTTTATCGAATAGGCCCAACTTGCTATTCTTTTTCTTAAGTATGAAAATAAAAAAGCTTCTGATTTTACATGTTTTTTATTTATTTTAAAAATGAATCCTGAATAATTGTTTTATTTAACTCTATTTTACTTTACGATGTTTAATTGAAAAATAACTTAGATTTAAGAAGAATTTATAGCAAAGATTGTAATTGTAAACGATATGACATTTTTTGCATAATTGAAAATGCATGTTATCATTGCACCATTTTTATACAGGACAATGAATTATCATTAATCACAGAATGAACAATGTAGTGACGTTTCTGATTAATTGATCACTAAATAATAATATATGTACACAGTATAATGATAAAATGTATATAAATTTCTGCGTCGAAATAGAATGAAGTTTTAAAATAAAATGAAACGTTATTATTTTATTTAAAAGAATTACAGTGTGATGACAAATATGATATTTAATTACAAAATCATTGCTTCTACAAACATAAAATTTTACATTTTTTTTTTATTTACGAAGTATAATTTTAATAACAGAAAAATATTCTAGAAATAAATTTTTTATAAATAGTTTATTTAAAAAAAAAAAAAAATAGATTTAAATACCAATCGGAATAAACATACTAATTTATGAAAATAGTTTCAAGATTTAAAACTAAAAATACAACTTATCAAATCTGAATAAACTGTTTTTCAAGAGAGAGAGAGAGAGAGAGAGAGAGAGAGTATAAAAAGGGATTGCTTATTTAGAGCGGGCACTCAATCGCTTTGATATGAACAGAATTGCCATAAAAATCGTTACTGTCATCGTTGCACTTGCTTATCGCTTACGTTATCGGTGCATTCGCAAAAGTAATATCAGTCGATACATTGTATGCGTATATTATAAGCTCCAGAGCACGTAAAATATTAGCAATCCAATATTACAATCGAGCTAATGATAAGCGAGAAAAAAAATAATTTGGAAACTACGGATGCACGAAGATTGAAAGAAACTAACAAAACCAAAATAACCGAATCGATTGCAGAAGAGAAAAGGGAAGGAAAATAAATAATACACCGCAGAATTGATGAACAAGACGGAGAATGAGGCATTTTTAGTCCGCGTGTAGTTTCGGCAATAAAATCGAGAACGAGCAAAAGGAAGACAATACCACACGGTAAGATTCCAAGAACGCATAGCGGTAATCAACGGTCGAGACGGCCGCCAGACAAGATAATGGCAGATCAATCTAATTCACGTACTCAGACGCGCCTCGCGGCTGGGATAAACTAGTCGATGCGCGACGTCGATTCATCGCGCGTATATGAGCAAACGAACGCGTCTCGTATATACACGAATCGACGAATTTTACGCTTACCTTGATATCTTGCAATCAGATTATATTAAATACGTCAATGTTGCTTAAAAATTTTGTTTTCGTTGTTTTTTCATAAAGACAGATATTTGATATCAAATATATGAAAGCTTTGTTTTAAGGCGACGACTAATAATTGTAGAAATTATAATCATTCATATAATTTAAATCAAATTTCGATCAATGAAAACATTTATCAAACGAGAGCTATTTTATCAGTAGCTAATAATGTAGAAAAAATCGATGCAGATATCTTTTATTGCAAAGATAGATGACTTCTTTATTAAAGTAATAAGAATTTTGCAATATAATGGATAAATTTTCAAGCAGTCAAATTCATAAAAATTAAATGTAAAATTGTAATTATCATTATAATTTTAACAGCACGTTATGCGTGTACGTACTTGTAATGACTTAGCAGTAACCGGTAAGGGAGAAACCTAGTTCTGTACAAAACAGGAATCTATCTGATCTTGGGCGCATGAAAGAAACCGACAGGTACATTAGTAGTACCCAGATTCAAAAATATAAAGCAAAAAGAGTGAGCCGCTCTCCAAAAAACTTCGCACAGAGGCAAAGGGTGTGTGATCGCGAAACCGGTAGCCACTCAAGAAGGCGGTTCCCTTTCTCTCGCGTACAGTAGTTTAACGTGTATGTACAACGTCTCCGTTTCCTCTTTTCCTTTTGATTCTTTTTTACTCCCCCAAGGCTACGAACGAGAATGCGCGACTCGACACGTGCGTCTACGTCTTACGACTAGGTACACACACATGAATTACAATTATCCCAGTGTTTCTCTTTCTCTCTCTCTCTCTCTCTCTCTCTTTCTCTCTCTCTTTCTCTTTTTCTCATTCTCCTTCTATCTCTCATTTTCTTTTTCTCATATGCGCGGCTCGAGTAAAGCGAATGAAATATCGAATTGACTCGAAAGAGTATGTAAGATAGAGAATAAAAGAAGGCATAAAAGAGAGATGGAGAACCGCACCCTCTCTGCATCGCGCGGGCGCGCGCGCGCGCTCTGAGATTATAATCACGCAAGATGGCTTGTGAAGCTAACGTCTCAATTTATATGGTACTTTTGATACAGATGCTCGGACGATTCTCTTTCCCTCTTTCGGTGACTCTCGTACGAGTCACACGTGAGCCGCGCGAGTGCATTTTCAAAAATGCAAAAAGAAACGTGGAAAAGGGGGTAAAATAAGAGAGAAAGAGAAAGAGGGAAAGAGGGAGAGGGAGAGTAAGCGCGGACATACACGATGAGACGGAAACCCATTACTTCGCGGCGGGAAGAAAAAATAAAGTAGACGGAAAAAGGAGAGAAAGAGAAAGAAAGAAAGAAAGAAAGAAAGAAAGAAAGAAAGAAATAAAAGAAAGAAAGAGAGGAATGAGTAAGAGGAAAAGAGGTGAGGGAAAAAGAGGGTTTTTCGGAAACATCGCGTTTGAAGATTCCCGAGCTAAGGGAGAAAACGAAGATGGAAGCCTTGGCTCATAAAACGAAGAGAGGCCGGCGCCTCTTTCTCTCTCTCTCCCTCTCTCTCTCTCTCTCTCTCTCTCTTTCGCAGCATCACCACGTGGCATACGGCCAACTACCGTCTCCTGATCAATATGCTTACAGCAAACTCTTTCTCTCCCTCCCTCTTTCTATCTCTCTCCCTCTCTCTCTCTCTCTCTCTTTCTCTTCTAGTCCTGACTCTCCACCATACATGCTAGACCGACAATAGGAGAGCCGCAAATATTATTACTAATATCAAAATTCCGTCGGCTCTAATCTCTTTCTCTCTTAAGCTCGCTCACTCCTTTTCGACAACTCTGTTTTACTCCTGGTACATGCTTCTCCAATCACGATTCCAAGCTTTACTCGACCTATGAGCTTCTTCTGAATGCACAGCTGAATATAAAGCTTTCGTATTTTAGAAATTCGTGTTCGTAAAGTTTATAAATCAAATAAATAATACATTTATTTTTTAAAACATAGATTACCCAAATGAATGAATTAAATTAACTAAGAAGAATAAAGATTTCTGGAAATATAATGCAAATCTTGTACGGTCTTAAACTTTATTTTATACAACTTTTCAAAAAAAAAAAGATAAATTTATTACTATCGGTAACTTACTCCATGATAAACCGTAGATAAATTTATTAAAAAAAAAAAACGTGTCATAAAAGCATATTATTTTTTATGTAATTTTTTAACTCAACATATAATTCGTTGTCTATTTATAAAATATGTGTTTAATTATGCCTTTTCTTTTAAATCTTCAGATATAAGGCTTCATTTTAAAATGTAGAGAATATTTTCTAATGTACTTTGAATTTGATCAATCTTATTGACCTGTTAGATTTTGAATTAAGAAAATGAAATACATTTTTTTTATGGAATTTCGAAAATTTCACAAGATTTCAAAGTTTAAAAGATAAAATAACAATCAGATTTATCAGAAACGTCTTTATTAAAAGAGTCAACGATATAAAGGCAACGATACTATGTAGACCAAGCTAACGCCTTAGAGTGTCATTCAAATAGCGCGCGAGTCGTTTGTGACATTCTATGCATTAAAATAACGGAAATATCGCTGATACTGCCTAAATTCATTTTTCTCTATCCAAAATAGACTCATTTAAAATTTTATGTTAAAATATTTTGTAAAAACTTATTTCATGACCTTATAAAATTAGATGAAAATATAACTGTATAAGTTTATGTTAATGTATGTCAATATGCTTCATGAACTACTCCGGATATCTCAATCAAACTTTATGCGAATTAGAGATTCTTTCAATTGATTTATTCCTCATTTCGTATAATAAATTATTAATAATAACAAAACAATTAAAACCTATTTAATGAAAAGTAGAAATAGTACTCTTTTGTTTCTGCTTAGAATAAAAGCTTAGAATACACATACGATTAATGATAATGTATGAAGCTTAAAATTCACCCATATCACTTATATAACTAAATTTTTGTTTCTTGATATAACTTTATTGAGTCAAAATCATCGAAAATCATCATCTTGTTTGTAAACTCTTAGTTGTAAAAACGAAGGCAAAAATTTATATGGGCAACGCGAGAATAATTTTAAAATTAGAGGATTAAAACTTTTTCAGTAAGTAAATAAATCGTCTAAACAAAATGAAGCCGTGGAGTTAGTTTAACACTTAATGTATTATTATAATTATTGTCATACAAAAAGGATTATTTTTGTCAGATTTCATGATACAAAAATTTTTATCAAAATACAATCCTTAAGAATGAAGCTTTTTAATTACGTCTCTTATATTTCTTATTTATTTAAATTGCCCTAATTTAATAATTTTCGTCCCATTGTTTCAAAAGCTTTCACGAAAAAATTAACACTCGTACGTAGGTCTTCTTTGCAATTACATTTGTTAAGTCCAAATATACGGAACGACCACGCGAAAGGCACGTGGTATGCTTTCCCTCTCGGTCATTATGACGGGAAACGGCAAATGTACAGAAGTGTAAAACCAGAGTTATCCCGAATCCCGACCCTGAGCGGCTTGCGCGAGCATAACTATTACTCATGTCTATATTACTATATAAAAGATATGATTTCAAATCAGCAGATGTTATATTGAAGAGAGTATGGATTTGCGAAGAAAAGAAAAAAAAAAAAAAAACCAAATGCATATACATTTTCGAGATTTTTATGTATTATGCATGTACGCATGTACGTACATACGGTTATGCTTGATTTCGTACATGTATATACAGTCTAACGAAGTCGAAAAAAGAAAAAAAAACTGTATCTTTTATTTTTTTCTATATAATCTGATAGTGTGTTCGATGCGATAGTGTACGGATACGTGTATGTATATATGTGTAAGATTACCGGTAGAGTTTTAGCCAGCGGAGAGATAGTGTACCTATCTCTTTCTCTCTCTCTCTCTCGTTCATACGACGTCGTGGGTGGGTAGATTATAGTGGTGGTAGTGGCGGCAGTGGCGGTGGTGGCGACGGCGACGGCGGCGGCAGTGGCGGCAGCGGTGGTGGCGGTGGTGGCGGTGGTGGTGGTGGTGGTGGTGGTGGATGAACCTCAGTGTCCGGCGCGCCTCCGACAAGCGTGCTTCGGCGGTATCATATACAAATATACATGGAATCCCTAAGCGGTATCGCTTTATCGCGACAATATTGATACCGCGCGACACATACATGGGATATATACATACATATATACATATATATATATAATAATAATATATATATATATATACATATATATGGTCCAGTGGTACGGTAGAAGAATGGCGCTATTAGGATTTTTTAGAATAAATATTAATTATTGTAACATATAGTGCGTTCTTTAAATTTTTATTTAAATTTTTTTCTTTTTTTGAAATATAATAAAGGTATGATAACATAACGGTGAATTTATGTGATCGAAAAAGGAGTCCAGTAAGTTTAGTGAATTTTTGTAAATTGTTCGGAGGATATAATTACATTAGAGGACATGTGCCCGATAAGCGAGTAGCGCAATTGAACCGGTCCGCGCAACCTATTCAATAATAATAATAATAATAATGAAACAAATATATATTCATTGCTTCCACGTCGAGTTATAATATTACATAGAAAAATAATATACATATATTTATATATGTATGTATATAAATACGCGTATGTATACACACATATATACATATATCCATATGATAAAATAAATAATCAATAGCCAAAATTTTCCGATTTATAATAATAATAATAGTAATAATAATTATAAAAAAAAACAATAATAATAATAATAATAATAATAATAATATTATGGCAATCGTCGAAAGCTAAACTTCTCGTTATTAGATACGTAAAAATGTACGAAAGTGAAGTATAAAAAAAGCGAAAGAAGTAGAGAGGCAGCGCGGTTATCGGTACCACCCCGTGTGCGATGCGGGTTGGATGACACTGATTGTGCTGAACAAGGGCTGTTAGACATTTTAAATGGTGCATCACCATAGTGTGAGCCTTACCCGTAGTGAAACATTAGGTATACATCGAAAGTGCCCGAGAAAGTCTAGACGCCCCTAGAACCCGGCCGTACATTCTAAACATACGTAAACAAACCAAAGATATTTAGAAAGTAAGAAAAGATACACACGGATACGATCGCACTAAGGATACCTCAAGACTGTGTGCTCGATCGCCAGTGATACAGCCATCCGAATCTAGTAAATTATCCAAAAAAATCGTATTTCCAAGCGAAATAAATACGTAGCTCCGTCTCATTGCAAGTAAAAAAAAAAAAAAAAAAAAAAAACACATACACACACAAAATAAAAAAAAATAAAATAAAATAAAATAATCAAATTTATTACATCTCATTTAGTTTGTAATATACCTTTTTAAACTTTTCTTAGACACATATAGTTGTAAAAATTGAGATATGTAAGTTAAAATCTCGACTCGACGATTTCATCTCGATTGCGATCAAAGAGAGATAGAAGAGATTATAAGCGTCCATCGATTATAAGCGTAAAGAGCGGAGCCGAATTTAAAGCCGAGTCTCTCGATAAGCGGCTGCAGAGAGTTCGCGCGAATGGCCAAAAGGACAAGCGGACATTCGGAACTACAGAAACGCGGTGGTAAGGAAAATTTAACGAACGGGGCTCAGGTACATTGGTAATGGGGGGTTTGGGCGAGGATGCCTTCTCCCCGTCGCTGCAGTCATCACCTTCTGCCGCTGTCTCCTCCGTTACCGCCGTCGCATCCACGATCGCGAAGGGATATCCTTTTGCGGAGACTCCGGCCGATCCCATCCGAAGCGAGAGTTTTCCCGCGGTCGCGCACCTCTTCGAGCCCAACTCCGGCATCGGGGATAAAGCCTGCCGTCGCGTTAGAAAGGAAAGGAAGCCACGATTCGCGAGGGAGAACGCGCATTTCGATACCCGCATCGTCGTCTACGACGAGTCAGTTGGTTTATCGTCGGCGGAAGAGGAGAGGGCAAGCAATAGCTGGCACATCAGAGAGGGATCACGATTTACCGAGGCAATACGTGCCGGAGGTAGGAGGAAGAGGTGACTCGCCGCCGAGATGCGCCAGGTGTCAAATCGGTCTGGACTCGTCGCTCTCGAAGGCAAATCATCGTCGTCGTCGTCGTCGTCGTCGTCGTCGTCGTCGTTGTTGTCCCCTCTGAAAGGAAGGCACGTGGATGCGCCGGCTGTTGATTCTTCGCAGCATCCTTATCGCCGCTGTCTACGTTATCAGCGCCGTCGGCTTAAAAAGAGCGAGCCACGCGATGAAAGGAAAGAAGAGTCGAGGTTCGATTGCAACGACGCCGACCTCCTGACTCGCGCGGGAGCCTTCCTCCATAAACTCTTCAACATTATCGGCGCTCCGCTCTTGCACGGCTCCTCCTTCTCAACTTTGATATTCTTAGCGCTGCTTTTTTGGAGTCTAACTCTCTGCCCTTCGGTACTCGCGCGACAAAACTTACATCAGACCTGTCCGGGCTGCCCGCATCAGCAGCACGCGCACCTGCATCGGGGCGGCAAGGAGTCCGGGCCGAATCCGGACGATTTAAGACTGGAGGCGATAAAGCACCAGATATTGTCGAAGCTCGGCTTGAAAAGCCGGCCCGATGTCAATAGGACTATGGCCTCGGTGCCCAAACGCCTCGCCCTTGAGACTATATACAGGGCGGAAGCTCAGCAACCTGCCAAGCCTCCTTCACCGGACAGGAACTCCGGACTCCATCGGAACAATAATTACTACGACAGGAATCGCGCGCCCGCGGACGGTTACGGGGAATTCGGCTACGGTGCCGGCGACGAGTACTCCTACAGGAGCTTGGATCAAACTGGCGCCGAGGCAGCCGACGTGGACGTCGGTAATCGAAACGTGCCCCCTTATCAGGATTATGACGATATGTATCGTTCCCAGCACGAGCCGGAGGTAATGGATGATTTCTATGCGAGGACTTCGGAGATCATCACCTTTGCGGAACCCGGTAAATTCATCTTTTATTTATTATTATTAATGCAGTAACTCGATTATAATACATACATACATACATATTATATCAATGTTAGTAACAAAGCTATATGTATTCCTTATAAAAGCTACGATGATATATCCACATTTCAAATGCAACAATCGAAAAGTTTCGTTTTTGCCTTTGAGCTAGAGACGCCATATTTAATAATATATATGTCGTGCACTAATGCGGTAAATTATAGAAAGATTCTGAGTACTTCGCAATTAACTCTCTAGCGCCATTTGAATCAAACAAATAATCAACAAAATAATACATTTTTTACTATAAATTTTAAAAATATAATTGCTATATAATAATATGAATAATATATATATTAAGCTTTAAATGTTAATGTCATAATGTTAATAATCAATAATTAAACAAATTTATATAATTAATACAATAATTGGCAATTTTGATTACATGCTTATAAAAAAAAGCTAAGACTGAAATATATAATGAATTTAGTTTGCACAAACGTTATTTAATTTTATATATGAAATTTATCAATGATTAATCAATGAGAAAAACTATTTAAAACTATAATATATATATACATAAATTTATCCATACACTTATAATATTAATAGCAAATTTTTTACTACGGCAGTCACTAATAGTTGGGTGAGGATTTATAAAAATATTATATTGATAAAATCTAATACTGTAACAGTCTTAAAAAATTTATTGAAAATCTATATTAAATAAATTACTTACAATCAAAGAGTTTTTTCATATTCTTCTTTATTTATTATAAAGGTTTTTTGTATTCCTAAATTTATAAAAAATTGTATCATACTTATAGTTAACAATTACGAGATTATACTTGTATCAATTAATGTTCTAAATAAAACATGACATTTCTTTTAATAGATATATCACTTTTAATTAAAAAATGAAAAGATTTATTGTCCATTTCGTACTATAATTTTATATATAAAATTGTAATTTTAAACCCAAACTATTTTTCGTATTCTTATTAGTCTTGAATAGCTATAAGTAAAATAAATTGTAGTAAGTACATTATATTACAATCAAAATTGCTTCTTTCATACTTTAAGTCAATCGAAGTGAAAAACATTGTTCAAACATCAATTAATAATATCTCGAGTGTTAAAAATGGTTTTTACAGAATTATCTATCAGGTAAGTCAATAAAAAGAGAAATAAACGAAAGCATTCGTAATTCTAAATTCAAAAGTTCTAGCTCAATATAGAGTAATCATTACAAGGTCCTTAACAATAATAAGATTCATGTAAAATAATACTTAGCAGATAATGTAATTTATGAAAGGTCTAATACGTTTACGTATCTCAAGCATTTGGCTCAAACCTTTCAAGGGAGAAAAAGTATCCGAAGATATCCGAGGAGAGGCGACAGCGCGAGTGTACGTGCCGCAGAAAGCGAGCTCAAATGTGTGAAAGAAAAAGAGAGAAAGAGAGAGAGAGAGAGAGAGAGAGAGAGAGAGATAAAATGAAATATATATATATATATATATATATATATATATATATATATATATATATATATAAAGAAAGAGAGAGAGGTCTTTGAAAATAATATAAACTATCCGCTCATACGGGCTAGCACTTCGCGCTAGTATGTATACCCGCCGTGTGACTGAGCCCGGCTCCCGCGTGGCGGCGTTGCGTGCCGCAACGCCTTTGGAGCCATGCAGCGCGCGCCGCAAAAACCTTGGCTTTTTGCGCTCTCCCTCTCTCTCTCTCTCTCTCTCTCTCTCTATCGAGAATACAGGGCGCTGGTCCTCGCGTTCCTCGCGCTAATACGATTTGTTAAATTTTCTCTTATCTTATATTTATTTGTATTTGTTTTTCTATCCGTATAAATTTTTCCTATCCGCATATTTATCTATATATCTTTTTTTAAAGTTCTAACACCTACTCGGCAGATATTGAAAATTAATCCCGTGCCATTTCGTTAAATTTATTTATTATACTCGTCCTAGTGTATAGGAATGTAAAAATTTGGATAACACACTCGTGTGCAATCGAATTTACAGTTTAAAACCGTGAACAAGTGATAATTACGCCGATTTAACTTTCTAGATTGATTTTTCGTTGCTAATTAAATAGAGGCACTTAATATCGCAAAGGTTTTTATTGATTTTACTTTAGAAAGCTATCCTTTCAAAAGTTATACGATACGATTTGTATTTCATATCGTTTTAAAGCTAGCGCGTACACGAATATCTTTCGATGTGATACCTAATTATACAATTAATAAGCAAGTACGTGCTATTTAAAATCGTTTAATCGATGCTAAAATTATTCATAGCAGATAAATACAGAATAATATATTTGAATAAATATAGAATGTTTTGATAATTGCAAGATTTCTCATGAATTGGAATCTATATGTTTTTTAAATTTTATGATTCAAAACAGGCTCTTCAAAACATGCTTGAAAACGAAAACGACATTTTAATGACAATAGCATTTATATTGAATTATTAATTTTGAATTAACGTCAAATTTTACGAATTTCAACTATTTATTTAAAGCATGATGTAGAAATAAATTTTAAAGATAAGTATCAGCCTCGTTAATTGTTATAAATATTATATAAGCCATTATATATTAGTGTTTACATATGGCATTACTACATTTGTTGTGTCCATTTATAAAAAAATTAAAAAAATTTAACGACTTTAGTTATCATTTTTTCATTGATACGTACAAAGGAACGTTTTAATAAAATAAAACCTATGCTTTGCTGTAAAATTTTTATTTAAAAATTGAAGGTATGAAAGTTTTTATTTTGCATATAACAGAAACTCACATCTCTAATGGGTCAAACTATACGTTGTGAAGACTTTGTAATGTATTATTATTTCAACCGTTCAAATTTTCATTTTTAGTACAAGCAATAATCGAGGAGCGAATTTATAATAAAATCTACAAGTGTCAAGGGCGAAATAAAGAAAATTTTATATTAATCGACGTTCGGATTTTTTTTAAAATGCTAGTTTTATACAATCCATCAAAACAAGATCACGTACAAGATATAAAGATTAACTCTACTCCATTGTACAACAATTAGCGGTATATTCCTTTCTTGGCGACTGCAGTTAACTGGACAATGGCAGTGAGAGTCGGCGCCGCGACGTTATTCATTGCTCGCTTCCGCGCTTCTCTTCTTTTTAAGCAAGCCGCGCTACTTTGAGACGCGCATTCGCTCCTCACCTTTTTCCCCTATCTTTCGTTATCTGTGCTTCTTTGCAACGAGAGTGCATCGCTTTATTTACGTAATCTTATTCAATGTTGCAATAATAATTTGTTTTCATAACGACAAAGATGCAAAATGTGCGACACCACGTGAATCGCGATTTTTATCGAGTTTATAATATCCCAATTATTTTATTATTTCTCCTTTATTAATATAAGTTTGTGAAAAAATAATTTTACGTCAACTTTCAAACTTACTATAAAAAGTTTTTAAAAACAAGAATTTTTTATATGTTTTCATGCAACATAAAAATCATGTAAACTTTTTCAATAAAAATATTAATAAATTTGTTTACAAAATCTAAATTCAGTACGTTCATTTAGTGCGACTATCTTTTTTAAATTATACAAAGTAAAAAAAAAAAAAAAAAAAAAAAAAAAAAAAAAAAAAAAAAAAAAAAAAAAATTCAATAGAGTAAAAAAATAATTTAAATAGAATTTTCGACGTTTATTAAAATATAATCTTTTTTAAATGTTAAAAATTGTAAAAGAAATTTAAAAATATTATTTATTTTTTTTTTTTTAATGAAAAACGTCGTATTATAATACATTTCAAAATTTTTATCATTTTAATAAAAGTCTTTTAAGTTTCAATAAAAATTATAACATTAAAAATAAAGGGATAATTCGGTTATAAGATTGAAATTAATATCATTAAAATATTGGGAAAAACAATTATGAAACTGATTAAAATTGGTAAAAACGTGCTTTTAAATTTGTTTTATTTTCGCGGTAGCATCTGATTTAAGATACGATTATATACGCACGCAGATGGCAAAGACAATTTAATTTAATTCATTTAAGTTGAAATTCGATATAAATTTTTAGGAAATTTCAACTAAAGGCGAGTAAAATAGAATAAGAGAAGTACGGATTTCTGGTTGACCAGAATAACGAGGAGAAGAAGCGCACGAACGTCCTCTTTCTTAGCAAAATGAGATGGCACACGAGATACAGCTAAATGTACTCGTACGCACACTTACAAACGAGCATATACGTATATATAAAGAAATGGTCGCTCGGGCAAACCAAGAGCGCATTTTTACGAGACGCCTTCAACTACGATCAACGGGAGACTCTGCTAGCTCGCTATAGTAACGAGCTTGCGCGACTTTCTAGAAGCGATTTCGACGAATATCGACTTAAACAATGTAACGAAAGAAAAACTTGACGTACAAGTATAAGACGTACGAAGGGTTATCTTACTATATTGTTACAGCTTGTACGATTAACCTTTTTCTTTACTGTCACTTGACGTATTGTTATTAAAATTCTTCTTCTTATTCTTCTTATTCTTCTTCTTTTTCTCATTCTTCATTATTTACGAGTAATAAATTTAAAATTAATGTTTATACATGACAGTTATTTGGTATATTCAATCGTGTTTTACGATTAAATTAATAATAAAATTTCTTCATTTGCAATATTCAATTTAATTTGCAATAATCTTAAAAAAAATATACATCGAAAATTTGTTCAATATTTTTTAATTAGGATACGTAAAAAATAAAAATAAAATAAAAATATATTGTAAAAGAATTTAATTACAATATTATAAAATTTCCGTTATTTTTAAAGAATTATTTTATACTCGAATTTTATAGCAGTTCAACTTTACACTAGATTATTAAGTAATTCTTTGAATTTTATATTTTAAATAACATACTAAAACTTTACTCTCCATGAATTATTTATTAAATAAATTAAACGCAAGGAAACGCTTAATTTTCTCGGTACCTATGTGAAATGCGCGAAATTGAGCTAATTATTCAAAAGCCATTACGGTATTCACATAATAATAATTGTTTAAAAAAAAAAAAAAAAAAAAAAAAAAATAAATAAATAAAAACAAAATAGTAAAAGCGTTTGAGCCACATGTGAAAACGAAATCGAATTTAACGACTGGTATTATTACGTCATTTACGTATACACGATGAGTTAGAAACGGCAAATCTCCAATTAACGATGCATAAATTATGAAAGAGCGATGGTATACCAATTGTTTGATAAAGTGCCGAGTCGAGGGCGCGCGCACGCGCGGTGACGCGATAAAGCGCAAATATTATGCACCGGTGCCTACGTTGCACAGGAGCAATAAATTCGAAATCGAGGGTTCGGCGTCGCGAGTCGTGCGCGTCCCCCTTTTCTATCTTTCTCTTCCTCTCTCTCTCTCTCTCTCTCTCTCTCTCTTTCTCATTCTCTCCATAAAATCGCCAGCAGAGCATTTATATGCATGCGTGCCACACATTTGTGGCCACGTGGCTTGTACTCATGGGTGTCGTGTGTGCCGACGACGGGTCTATAGCTCCGGGTAACTAACTTTAACAACAAGAGTAATA
>OX465096.1:28378552-28403552 GCA_949987625.1 Chalcis sispes | reverse complement strand
TGCCATATAAACTTTACGATGGTCAAGTTGTTAAGGGTTTTTTCTTTGGAAAATCTCTGTGTCGTTCATCGCGTATGGTTAGCACCGCTCGTCTTCGTAAGCGTAGCCAGTAAGTGCAGGTTTTAAAATTTAAGAATGTATACTATCAAGAAAATGTTACTGATTCAATGATATATTCGTGAATTTTTGGGAATTTTATAGTTTTCTCATTATTATTATTATTATTATTATTATTATTATTATTATTATTATTATTATTATTATTATTGGGGACCTCAGACGCATTGATATTCCCTTGGGGTCTCTAATGTTATAGTTACTAAGGCAATAGTTACTATTTTTACTATTATTCTTTAGTATCTTAGTTTTTCATCATAATCATAAGTGAGGATATACTTAAATATATGTAATAATTTAATACTTTAGTTTATTTAAATAAATAATAAATCATTATCATAAATTGAGCAAATTCATTATCATTCGTTTAATTGTTTCAGTGATACCATAATTATACAATATTTTTATTTGAAAACTCATTCAAAATATTATTATCATGCTTGAAAAATTTGTCAATTAATTCTTCATTTTAATAAATTATGTGCCTATTTTTTCAGTGTTTGTTGTTCGATATAAAATAATTTTACTAAAATATGATCAATTTTCTTGCATAACGCTAAAAATTGTAGTACAGCGAAAGTGCATTGCTTAACGCATGTAATTATTGTATGTTTTTCAAGAGCTTTATATTTATTATTAATCATATTAATTAATATTATTTGCTAATCATAATTATCAAATTTTTGGAGCGTTGTTTAAATTGTCATTTGATTACAAAGTCATCCAAAAACAAATGCAATTGATATCAGAAAATCTGATCAGCTTGCATGTTGAGCTTTTGCAATGTTTTATTGAAAATTTTATGCAACAAAAGCAACGAAAAAAATTTTATTTAATACTTATTAAATACATTTTGAAATTAGATTGAAATTAAAATTTTTAGGTGGCTTGATAAATAATGGAAGACAAGCCATTGGAAAATACTAAATTGCTGCATGAAAGGCTATTTAATTGTTTCTAATAGCCCTCGACAATACCAAATAAGTGTATATTAAAAATTTTTATTTCTAATAAATAAAATAACAATGATAAAGTCAAGCATGAAATGATTAAAAATTTTTTTACATGTTCCAAAGTACTTATTTAATACGCGTGCGAGAAAAAAATCAAGCATAGAAAAAGCAAAGTTCGCGCTCGCTAAATAAAGTACTGATTGTGAATTTCATTTATTTTTGTTTACTTTAAAATTATTCATAAACTGTGCAAACTATCAATTTTAACTTTTTAGCACAATATATGGAATGTTTCAGATAAATAGTTTTTATTTACGATTAAATAATACGTCAGTTGAGCCTAAGTAAATGGCATAATAATAATAATAATAATAATAATAATAATAATAAATGAATAAATAAATAAATAAAAGGTCGAGAATAAAATTCGTACTATGATTTATGCTCTTGCTATAAATGCCTCGTGTACAATTTTTGGAGCATTTATGCAGGACGGAACAAAGTGTCAAGCAGATCTGCCATTATATACGCGATGTCCTTTCTTAACAGGTTTTGGCGACGAATCTTTTTAGCAATTCTTTATACGAAAGAGAGCTGTTCGCATGTACACACACACACACACATCCACGTACACATACGTACAGTAAGTTGCGCTAATGTCAAGGCGTTTTATTTCCAACATTTCGCAATGATATGTCCTACAGTTATAGTCAATCCATTCCATAGATTTATTTTTTTTTTTTTTTTTTTTTTTTTTTTTTTTTTTTTACTTTATTACGTACGTATGTATGCGTGTGTGCGTGCATATGCGATAATGTTTTTAAAGTAATCGTTTTTACTGAAACTTTATTGTACCTCATTTAAATAACTCTCTTGGCACGCATTCAATAAGAATATCCGCATTTATAAAATTAATAAACATTAAAAATAAAAGTAATTATTTGCCATGAGCTGCAAAAAAAAAAAAAAAAATTGCATCAACGTTAAATTTTAAAAGGTAATAATTTTCCTTGATTTTTGCGCACCTCGACAAACTTTTCCCAAATAAATCGATCATAATGTCGAACAATTTTAAAATTTTTAATTAAAGTTAATAGTTAATTTTTATTTTTTATTTATTTATTTATTTTTTTTTCTACATTTTTTTGCCTTTTTTCTTTTTCCATTTTTGGGAGAGGATACGCGCGATTTTTTTGCCGCACAAGTGGGTTAATGGTGTCGTCGAACTTTCAGAAGCGATTTTCACGAAGCATGTAAAGTGAGGATTAGCAGTTTATCTCTGCAGCGAATCGTTCATTTTAATAGATCGCACATACTCGCTTCTATATGTTATATATACGTTGCATCGTACGCGTACGTACTCTCTCGCGTTCTCTCGACTCCTTTCGTGAAAGTTTTGCGGTGATATCTATGAGATATACCACAAATATGTACATGTAAAAGATTATCGGCTTTATTATTGCGGGAGAAATCATTTGACAACTATTGATGCGGCAAAATAATTCACGCCACGGTACGAGCCGAACGCGTTTATCCCCGTGTTTTTATTATGCTTTTTTTTTATTTTATTATTTATTTATTTATTTCTTTATTTATTTATTTTTAAGTACTTTCATCTATATTAAAAATTTTTAGAAAATTGTTGAAAAAGATGCTTTGTGATTAATAATTTTGAATATAACGATATTACCAATACGTTTTTTAAATAGTAAAATCAAAAACGTTTCTTTCGACAGTTTTCTTGTAATTTTGTTTCGGAAGGTCTCCATGAATTCATGTAGTTGTTTTGGTCGAATTCCAATTTTAATTTCTCCTAAAATCCAGACGGAAATTAAATTACAGCCACATAGAAAACCAAGTAGCTTTTCCTTTATAAATTTCGAAGAGGGAATTTTTTTCCTACGCCGAAAACGGGAAGCCCGTATTAATTTTCAACTCGTTGGAATATGTAAAGAAAAAAAAAACGGTAGGAGGGAAGGAGAAGATTCGTTTGAAGAAGAAAAAAAGGGGCATCAACTGATCAATATCGAGATCGAATACCAATGGCTTCGCAAAAAGAGTATGTAAGAAGACGAGCCGTGGGTACTTGAAAGTCTTTGGGAAGGTCACGACATCGAGGCTGACGACGATCCAGGATGAGATGAACTAGTTGGAGATAGTTTGCAAAGGAGCAGGGTCGAACTACTTTGCTGATGTCTCTTTATATATATCTCTCTCTCTCTCTCCTACTTTTCTCCAAACACTTCGTCAGAATCTTCGGGAATCGATTTCTAAGGCTCGCACGCGCTATTATAGACCACGCGTTGTAGTTTATTATTCTGTTCTGCAATAAAGCGTTCCTACCCAAGGCGACTTTAATAACCGAAGAGCCGTGTCTCTTTTATATCGCGTACATAGCGTCCAACCAAAAGAAGAAATAAGTGCGCAACGATAGAATTTCTATTATCTGTAACTAATCGACCGAGATTTCCAGTTTCAGTTTTCATCCAAAATAACGCGCGCGTACACTTCTCACAAACGAGTCGAGCTTACATTACAATTTGTTATTTCTTTTGAAAATTTTTCTCCACTGTACGTGCGTATCCATTTTCTCGGTAGCGAACGAATATTCATCATATAATAACGGTGTATGCGCGTGTGGTAGATCCTTTCGAAAAAAGCTCGCATGTTGCAAGTGCACGATTCTATATATCGCATTGAACGATAATAACGATCAATTGAGAGAGAGAGAGAGAGAGAGAGAGAAAGAAAAAGTTTGGAAAGAGAAAAAAAATCTAGATAATGAGAGCATGAGTTTGAGCTATTCTTTCGCAACCCAGCGCGTAATATGTACAATGTGCGCAAAGGAAAGGAAAACGAGAGGGAGTAGACCGCGAACGCGTTTGCTCGTCGTCTTCTTCGTTGTCGTCGCAGTAGTCGTCGGAGGCGATAGCGTAAAACGGATACTGCACGGAGTGAGAGAGGGAGATAGAGAGTGAAGCGCTGCTCGCGCTCCGAGTTCGTTGAACTTGCAGCCAAGAAATCGCTATTCCAAAATTTGCTATCTTCCGCCCAACCAATGCTTTGCTTGCTCCTTTTCTCTTACTTCGCTCTTCCTCCTTTTCCATTCTTTATTCTACCTTTCTTTTCTCTATATTTTCTATACTTTGTAATTCTCCATTTCTTCCTGTCGCTCTTTTGCTCACTCTCTTCCTCTTTTTCTCTCTCTCTCTCTCTCTCTCTCTCTCTCTCTCTCTTTCTCTCCTTCTCTTTCTGTATCTTTATGTATCCTTTCTCCTGAAAGGTTTAGCTAGCAGCTCACAACTTATGGTTTCGTCGGCGCGCTGAAAAGCCATCAGCTCTTTGACCAATCAACGCACTCTGCCAACGTATCCGTAACTCTATTTGAAGGGAAAGGGGGAGGGAAGCCTGTAACATATATACGAACGTGGACAAAACGGGAAAAAATCCTTTTGGACGATTACAAGTTTTAAATTTCAATCTTACTCCATTCTTTTCTCTCTTTCTCCTTCCCCCGCCCCTTTCTCTCTCTCTCTCTCTCTCTCTCTCTCTCTCTTTTCTCTCCCTCTTCCCGTCACCCTCTCTCTATCTTTTGAAACGATATAAGCGGCGACGGAAACCTCGAGGAAGACTAGGAATCGAAAAAAGGTAACAGCAGCCAAGCTCTCCTTTGCGCGCAGAAATCTCTTGTCTGCAGAGGGTAGTAAGGAAAAGAAAAAGAAAGAGAGAGAAAGATACAGAAAAGAGAAAGAGAGAGAGAGAGAGAGAGAGATAGAGATAGAGAGACATATCGGAGTGTCGTCGCCGAGGCTTGCACGAAAGAACCGTTGCCATTGCTGCTGGCGCGCGTTCATGTGTATGTAACTCTAAAAGAGCAAGAGAGACGGAGGAAAAGAGAGAGAGAGAGAGAGAGAGAGAAGGAGAGAAGCAATGAGAAAGAGAGGGAGCGGGTTCACTCAGGACGTATACACACGATGAGCTGCTGTGCTCTCTCGTGAACGCTTGCTATGAGAGAGTGTGTGTAGTGGGGCAGGGTCGAACTCATGGACGAACGAGCCGACGGATAGGACGTCTGGCGCCTGTACTCAGATCGATGCACGTGGCTCCAGCTGGGCGCCGTTCTTCGTACATTTCTCTCTCTTGCTCTCTCTTGTCGTCGTCCTCCTCCTCATTCTCCCCCTCTGCACAACCCTATCCGTTTTATTCCTCCTCTTGACTCTCCTCCTCCCGTCTCGTCCCGCTTGCCTCCCGCTCTCCTACTAGTCGTAGTCGTTGTAGTAGTCCGTTCCGCTCTTGCTCCACCAGAGTAACGTTATACCACTTACAAGGATCTGTGAGTGAGTGAGACAGATAAATGAAGAGAGAGAAAGAGAGAGCGAAAGAGAGCGGGAGAGAGAGAGAGAGAGAGTGTAGAATCTCGTAGCTGCTCTCTTCTCTTTTACTCTCTGGCTCGGGATTTGCCCTCTTCGACGGTTTCGGTCTCTCATTTTCTCGCTCGTCTTTCCCTCCGTACACGCATTGTACTATATGCCGGTATATGTAACTATTTCGCGTGCTAACGTAGGGTGAGCATTGGAGGCCTCTCTCTCTCTCTCTCTCTCTCTCTCTCTCTCTCTCGCTCGCTCGCTCTGTACTTCTCTTCCTCTTTTGCGCCATTTTCCTTTCCTTCTTCTTCTTTTTCGGATTGCAAGATCCTCAATTCCCGGCTTACTTATATGCGGTGCCGCTCTAGTGCAGTACGAATGTATTTCTACCAAATACTGACGAATACATTTTCGGGATAGGGAAAAGTGAAACACATGTATGCGTTGTCTACGTTTGGTTTCGAGAAAAGACACGTATATAAGCACATCAGCATTCTGTGCCTTCCGTTCTTTACGTTTCTCGAAATCTTTATCCTATGCAAATCCAGTTACGCAAATCTAGCGGAACTTAGCTAAAAGAGACCAGGTACAAGGAGAACGAGAGCAAAGGTAAGGTGGTAACCAAAAGATCGGAAACATGGTCACAAATGGAAAGAGAAAATCGTCACGAAAAAAGCGTCGGTCTTCGAATTACTTGTTAAAGATTTGTTTCTCTGTTTTTCTTTTTTCTTTTGCCTCGCCCTCTTTCACGCCCGCCATAAAAAACGAGACCGAAACGTTAACAGTAACAGTCAACATTTATCGCCGAGCACGAACTCATTCGGCGCTTCGTCGTGCGTGTCGATCGAAGCGCCTTGCGATCGTTTTTCGCGTACGAATGCACCCAATCGACCTCTTCTTACCCCCTTCTCGGGCTTGATACTTTTTCTCACACATATTCCCCCCCCCCCCCCCCGCTCTTTATCTCTCTCTCTCTCTCTCTCTCTCTCTCTCTCTATCTCTCTCGCCTGGAAAGATACTTTCGCTGCTCGTTTTTCTTTCGTCGTCATGAGCCATCGTGTAAAGTCGAACGTGCGAGAACGAGCGCGTGCTCTCGTGCTCGTCTTCTTGAAAATTTCACATCACAGTCGCGCCGGAATAAGAGAGAGAGAGAGAGAGAGAGAGAGAGAGAGAGAAAGAGAGACTGCGCTGCCGTGATATACAGTCGACGCCGTGTGCCGGAGATCTGGTCGCACGAATAGCGACGATGCGGCGACGAAGATTTTTATGTACATGCGCGTATAATGAAAATGCTCGGTCGTTCTTTTTCTTCTCTTTTCTTTTTTTTTTTTCACATTGTTGGTTGCAGATAGTTTTGAGTTTAAACAAGTTTATTATCTAGTTAATTTATTACCTTTCTGTAATGTAGCAATTTATCTTTTTGCGATGCGAAATTTAACCGACGTTAAATATATTTTTGAAAAACATTTGATTTAATACGCATCAATTGGGACTTTTTATGATTTTATTAGTATACATAAATTCCTTTAAATTTATTCGCAAATGATATCGATAAAAATAAAAATTTCTATTTGTTTAAAGTTACTGAAATATTTCGGTTCTGCACATGTGTTAATTAAATTATTTATATATAATGAAAGTCTTTTTTTTCCAACAAAACAATTTTTTTTATTAAAATGCTACAAATCTGACGAAATAATACATTCCCGATGTGAAAAGTGAGAAAAATATTGTTGAAGTTACTTGATCACCCGAGACGCATGTACGTACGTCTTACCGAGCCCGACTTATTCTACTGAATATGTAGTTAGACTTTCCAGCTTATTGACGAACTTGTATCGTATATTTCTCAACTTTTTTGGAAGCAATAAAAAGTATTCCATTGAATTTATAAATTTCTTATTCATTTGAATTTTGGCATCGATTATGAATTTACTCCTTTTTTTCTCATAGTTTTTATTACAGAGAAAACTTTATTCTCCTAATGCACTATATACGACACGTGGGATAAGTGTAACGCAACGGCACATCGAAATACGCCGGAATAAGTGTATCGAAAACGCGATTCATCTATTATTTCAACGATGTTTAATCGCTGTTTCAATTTTTTTAGCTCATTGAAAAAGTTATTTCAGCTAAAAGAAGCCAATAAAAACGCGTGCGCGAGCGTAGAGCTTATCATCTTTCTGACACTCGCTGTATTGCTCGCACCTTTTGTAAAATTTCATCGACAATGAGAGGCACTTTCTTTCGCCGTCCTCTACTTAAGCCCGGGCACACATGCGCTCAATCACGGCGTCGCGCGCGTAACGGCGTGTGTGCGCTCGACGAAAAATCGGGAAAATGGAGGAAAAAAGCGCACAAGTGGCGTGGAAGGAAAAAAAGCGCTTTACAAACACGTTCAGCGCCGTATGAATGACGAAGTGGAACTGTGGGGGGAAAGGGGGGCACCCAGAGCTGGAGGTCGGACGGGAAGAGGGGAGGAGGGGAGGAGGAGAGCTGGGTCGTCCCCGGGAGGAGTACTTCGCACTCTCTTAAGTAGTAACTCTTAGACAAGCCTGTATGTAAAGGCATATGAGATACACACACGCCGCACGCTATCTTTCTTTCTCACTCTCTTTCTCTCTCTTTCTCTCTCTTTCTCTCTCTTTCTCTCTCTCTTTCTTTCCGAAGAAGTGCGCGCACCCCCCTCGCTACTAGAACCTGTCTCGTCGCTCTGTCTGAAGTACCTGAACTACCTGCGGCTTAATTCAACCCCGTACGTGTGTGTGGAAGGAGGAGGGGTAGGAGGATGGGAGAGGGACGGGCACGATTCTCGCGCCTCGCCTCACTTGAACGTCGTGTGTGCTCGCACGCGCGAACGTGTGTGCGTGCGTGCGTGCGTGCGTGTGTGTGTGTGTGCGTGTGTGTGCGTTGGTGTGACGAAGCCTGCAGTTATTCTTCTCTCTCTCTCTCTCTCTCTCTCTCTCTCTCTCTCTCTCTCTCTCTCTCTCTCTCTTCTCTCTCTTTCTCTCTCAGGTTGCCGGCGGCAATGACGCGTAGGCGGCGTGCGCCTGAATTTCGTCGCGCCGAGGGTTAACGAGCCGCCGAAATGATTGCTTTGAGGTGTTAAGCACCAGCGGGCACTCGAGCCGCGCCTCGCCCTAATGGCGGGACAGGGGCTTCTTTAATTATGCACCAGACGAGGTGTGAAAATCACGAAGAGAGCACCCCTTTACCTCTCCTCTCTCCCGTCGACCCACCCCCGCGGGATAAACGAATACTAATGAAATGGCAGATACGCTCAACAATATTTTCGCTGTGAATGCGCAAACGCAAAAGCCTTTTCATAATGACGTTTAAACTTTTACTCTTCATATAAACTCGAGCTCGTGTCCTTAAAATTCTTTCTTTATTTTTTCAATTTCTTTTTTTATTAATGTCTAAAACGCCTCGAATTTTTTATTAATTCGAATAAACCTTGTAACCCTGTCGTATATAAAATGTAAATTGTTTTTAAACAAGCGTAAAGAAAAAAAAAATTTTTCTTTTCGTATTCATGCTACATTTTAATACAAAGTTATCCAATTGATAAATTTAAATTTAAATAAAATCAATGATCTATTCGCAAAGTTTAATAACAGTGGTAAAAAAAATACTCAAATTTTCGTTTTATTAACGCAATTCTCTAAATATTACAATATATTTTTTTTATTGAAAAAGAGTCTTAAAAACATCTGTAATCTCAATTAATATTTTTCAAGCAATCATAATTAGACGCGCGAATAACTTTGATGCTTGAATAAATTCAAAATGAATAAATATATTTTTTATATTGATTTGAAAAAAAATAAACTTATTGCTTTTTGTAATGTTTTCAGTCTGTTTCAAAAATTCGTTTTTTCTTAACTTTACAACAATAAATTTTATAAAACAATTGTTTTAAATATTATTGATTTTTATCTTATGTTCGTTAATAATCAATTAACAACATTTTCAATATTTAAGAAAAAAAAAACGAGAGCATTGCGAAATAACAAGAGTAGTCGATGCAATTCATTCAATTTGAAAAAAAGCAAGGAAAAAGAAAAAAAAAGAAAATGAAAATACGCATAGGTATAATTTTATCGATGTGGAGTGGTATATGTACTCACGTACTCAATCAGCAGTTAAATTGCCAATTATCAGTACTCGATCGACGCCTGAAGCAAGTAAGCCCCCTAGCAAGTGCCGCACACATCGAGATAAATGTTCCATGGTCTTTTAATCCATGCGCATTAGCACACACCGTCGCATTTAACGCAGCGCTTACGACTTATCCGCGTGAAGGCACTGCGGACGCATGCGTACAAAAATGTTCCGCATGCGCAAAAAAGTTATATATGTTGTACCGTGCGCTCTCATTCGACTGAAATCAACGCGTATCGAGAGAGAAAAAGAGAGAGAGAGAGAGAAACTAGCACTCGCAATCCAGCATCGAATCGATGGCTTTTCTGCGCTTCGCGCGCGCAATATTAACGTCGAGAGGGAAAGAGATAAAAAATTGAAAGAATTGCAGACAGAAAGAGAGCAAGAGAGAGAGAGAGACGAGGAGAGAGACGAGGAGAGAATCGAGCGAACGCGGAAGAGATTAGCCGATTGGTAACCACCACCGGTATTGCTGCTATTGTCGTTATGTTGCTGCTGTTGCAGTTGCCGCTGCTACTACCAATACTGCTACTACTTCTACTACTACTATCATTGGCCCAGCGTTGTTGTTGGTGCAATCATCGATCACGATCACACACGTGTTCTTTCAAGCTCGCGCGCGCCCGTGCGCGCTCGTTATAGTGTAAAACGAGAAAGCGAGAAGAAAAGAGAGAAGCAGAGCAATACAGAGAGAGAAAGAGACGGTGGTATTATCCGGAGCACGTGGCGATAGATCTGGATCAGGGTTACTCCAACACCGCGCGTCTATATCTGACCCTCTTATTTGACTGAGCGTATTACGGTCAATCGCCTCTCCCGACAGCGCCACCGTCATCGACGTCGTCGTCGTCGTCGTCGTCGTCGTCGACGGTCCTACAGCAAGCCACGATGCGCGTATGTCTAGTTGCATACGTGTTCGCGCAATGCTTACACCGCGCGATTTGTTCGTTAAACTATTTTTGAAACACGTCAATGACACGCGCTGCCATAATTAGAAACATCGCGAAATCGATAACAGCGAGACACGACGTGTCGCACGAACGCGGGGGTGTAATAATGATAAGTTGATGATGCCTCCTTTACTTTCGTCTGCTCGCCTTTTTTTTTAATTCAACGGACGTTTTATTAATGTATAAATTTATGCATTCAAATACGGAGGAAATTAATTTTACAGAAAAAATTTCTATGCAATTTATGTAAAAAGAAAGGCAATGCAAAATTGTGTAAAAAAATTAATAATTTTTACAATATTCTCTCTATTAGTTATATTCAATGAGCTGCATAGAAAAAATGAAAAATTTCATTGACAGCATTTAATATTATTTACATTAAATTATTTTTATTTTTAATACTCTGCAATATGATTCTTCTTTTTTTCACCCTTCTCACATTATCGATATAATATCGGTAACTCTCTTTGGAGAGCTCGTCAATTATTTATTATTTTATCAATTATTGGTCAAGAATTTTTGTATCATTTTTAGAATTGGTTGTCGATAATAATAATAATAATAATAATAATAATAATAACAATAATAATAATAATCTATGTCAAAAACAGCAGCGGTAAATCAGGAAATATTTCTCGGTTGACAGTAATTTTTCCGAAAAATTTATTTGCGTTTACCTTTACGTGCTTTAAAGATCGATGAATCATACTCAAGACTATCAAGAGCCGATTTATCGAATATATCGTTGTGACTAATCGTGTAATTTCTTTATTAACTGATCATCGATTAAAAATATCAAATTGCTGTTTTTTTGCTCTCCTTTTTTTTTCAAATATCCGCTTAACCTATGGATTAATGTTATACAATACACCGATAGATAAATAATAAGTATCAAATTGCTTTTGTATAGAAATCGAAAACAAAGTTTTCATCTACCTTAACCTTTTAACAATATTAAATAAATATAGTCTAAAAAAAATTATTGAATAATATAAAGCTCTATAGGTCCTGGATGTAAACAATAATCTACACTGACAAAAAAGTCCATAGTAAAAATAATTATGAGGAGACAATAATTATATATTTTGGAATTCTTGACTATAATTATTAGTAAAATTGACTATATTAGTTATATCAACTCATATTGTATAGTCATCGTTACTATATTGAATTATTTAAAAATTTAAGTTAAATTTACTATACTTTAGAGCAGTAAACTTAACTATCATTTGTCGTTCTTGAAAACTAATGTTGGCCATATACTAAACTATTTTTTATTGTTATCTTAACTACATTTTAGATGTATTAACAAAAGAATGAAGTCATTTTTATTATGTTTTTGCATTATATACAGGGTGGTCCGTTTTAATCTATCGGTCGAAATAACTTCAAAGGGAGATGGTTATATCAAAAAATGTTCAGACAAATTTGAAGGTTATTTGAGGGTGAAATCGCGAATTTTAAATGAAAATCCGAATTTTTTATTACAGATTCTAATTCTGCGTCGAAAAATATGAAAGTTTTCTCTCAAACATTTTTTTCGATGCGTGACCGATGGCGCTGTAATCGGCAGTTTTAATCTATCGATGCAAATATCTCAACAACTACGCATATGAAAAGGTAGAAAAGGAAAATTTGTTAATCTGGATAGGGGACTTGCAATGACACCACAATCGACCCCCCCCCCCCTCAAACCCCCCGTATGAAGCGGTTTCAACTTAAAAGTCTGAAATGGGTACCCCAATTTTATATTGCAGATTATAATTCTGCGTCGAAAAATATGGAAATTTTGTTTGGAACATTTTTTAGATTCGTGACAGATGTCGCTGTAACCGACAAAATTAAAAATGCGTACAAAAATCGTTACCGAATTAGAATTTCTCGAGGAATACACATTGTGTTTTGCACAGATCGGGCCCATTGCAATGAATTTAAGCGTTAGAAAATTTAGCATTGCAGCTTCAGTAGCCTGGTTCTAAAGGCCGAATTTTGAGAGGCAAGGGGACTCGCATTAAAAAAGCACCTCATGGGGACATGCTTCTACTACGTCCACGTGGTTGTCCCCGGGTAATGCTAAAAGTAGAATAAACATTTTCATCAAAACAGATTTTTTTTAAACGTATTTATCCACAGAATTCTAATTTGCAGAACACGATGTGTATTCCTCGAGAAATTCTAATTCGGTAACGATTTTTGTACGCATTTTTAATTTTCTCGATTACAGCGACATCTGTCACGAATCTAAAAAATGTTACAAACAAAATTTCCGTATTATTCGACGCAGAATCAGAATCTGCAATATAAAATTGGGGTACCCATTTCAGATTTTTAAGTTGAAACCGCTTCATACGGGGGGTTTGAGGGGGGGGGGGGTCGATTGTGGTGTCATTGCATGTCCCCTATGCAGATTAACAAATTTTCCTTTTCTACCTTTTTATATGCGTAGTTGTTGAGATATTCGCATCGATAGATTAAAACTGCCGATTACAGCGCCATCTGTCACGCATCGAAAAAAATTTTTCAGATAAAACTTTTATATTTTTTGACGCAGAATCAGAATTTTCAATAAAAAATTGAGATTTCCATTTAAAATACGCGATTCGAACCTTAAATAACCTTCAAATTTGACCTCAAGGTTAACGCTAAGGTCAGCGTTGGACGACCCCTTTCAACCTCTACAACTTTTGTCTAAAACATTTTTTAATATAACCATCTCCCTTTGAAGTTATTTCGACCGATAGATTAAAACGGACCACCCTGTATATATATATAAATTTTGTAAACATTTAATAAAATTGTTCAACTAAAATTTTGGTTACTCTTATACATCCGCGTACGCAATAAACTTTTTATGAATTTCAGATTAATATTATTGACCGCAATTTATTGCATAATTGATGAAATTAAAATTAAAATTTATTTAAATAATCGATTTTTATCACTTATACGATGAATTACGCAAAAAAAAATATATTTGTAAAAATTAAGATATTTTCAATTCATTAAGAATATTCAATTTTAATGGAAACAACGGATAATTTATTCAATGTAGAGAATGTCGTAAATGACCTATTAATTCTTTTAATAAATATATGATATTGAGCGAAAATCATTTTGATTTATCGTACATGAGTTATAAAAACATAACTCTCCTTTTGGCGTAGTCAAGTAAATACATCAAAATTCGTCTGGTTGTTCTATATAGTGCTAAAAGATTCACATTTTATTATAATACTATTATATAAAATTTTACTTAATAATCATAGTTTCTATCAAAATAAGTACCAAAATTCTATAACTGTTAATTATTAATTTAAATTAATACTAAAGTATAATAATTGTTTAATTATCTCTTAACTTTAAAAAACAGACACTTTATACTATAAAAGAAATTTTAAATGTAAATTTAATACAAGTGTATATGGATTGCCATGAAACTTATATGATTCAAATGTAAATCTTAATTCTACAAGCGTTGCGTAGCTTTATGGTTTGGGCGTCTACTTCATAATTATTTTTTCCTAATTGATCAAATGATGATTAATTGTAATGCGAATGCTTAGATATATATTACAATCATAATTAATAATGAAATTCCATATGAAATATTCCCTATATAGGGATAATTCGTTACGCGCAGAAATAATATATTCTATTTTCTAAAATATTTTACTAACTGAAATGATTTTACTTTTCATTTTGAAAAAAAAATATTACTTTTATTTAATTTCTTTTAGTGTTAATTATTAATTAGTTACTTTTACTATTTATAATAGTCTCCGTAACTGTGATAATTGTTACATATAACTACTGCGCAATAGCCGAGGTGTTTTTTTAACTATTTTTCTCAATTAGAGTAAATAGCCTTTTATTGTAGATTAAACTTAAAAAATGGAGTAGATTTAACTACTCTATTATAAATTTTTTTTTACTATATAAGTGCAGTTGAAGTAAGTAGAAAGATTGAATTATTATTCTGTTATTCATTTATTTTTTTTTAACTTTTAAATAGTCAATTTTACTATTTTTAGTAGTCGATGTAACTAAAATAATTTTTATTTTATAACTACTAAATAATTGTCGAGGTGTTTTTTTAACTATTTTTTTTAAGTTAAAACTACCAGTTTTTTCTCCCAGTATATGATTTAAACATCACATGAATATGCACGTTATAATACGTATTAATTATTGCCGAAACAATTAATTCTTTTTTAATCTAAATAATATAAAATTCTTATAGATACATGAATAGAAATGTATTATTGTTAAATTTTGTATAATAAAAATTAATTTATTTTTTTTTTTTTTTTTTTTTGTAATAGGTTACTTTTCTTAATAAATGTTATTGATTTATAGTTTTAATATACAATATAGCATTTTAATTTATGATAATATTTAAAAAAACAGTTGTTATAAAATATATGAAAAAATTAAGTATGATAAAAGTTTATTTAAAGCAGTAATCTGTAAGTAAAGATAACCAAAAAATTTTAAGAAATAATTGATTGAAGTAAAAACAAATATTACATTAGCAGTTTTTTTATTTTTTTTATTTTAGACTTATCTAATTAAAACACTGCGTAAAGTGCAAAGATAAATATTTTTTTTCCAACATTTCTTTTTTATTTTCTTCGCTATCCACTGTCCTTCTAACATTCTCCTTTATCATCCATTTCTCGCACTCTAGCAAAAATTAAACCCGACAGAGAATGATGTGTACGTACCGCAATGCACCTCTTTTTTTATCCCTTCCTCCTCTCTCTCTCTCTCTCTCTCTCTCTCTTTCTCTTTCTCTTTCTCTATAGCGTACTCTTACTTTACCGGAAGCCATCTATATATATATATATATATATATACATATATATATACGCATGTAAACATTTGTAAGCGCTTTTCCGTAACGCTAGACTTAAACTACAAGAGTTTATGCGCGAGGAAGTAGCAAAGTAAACGAGTAGAGACATAAAAAGGGAACGTTTATAGGCAAATGCAAAAGATAGGAATTCCCCTCCGGTACCTTTCCTTTTTTGCATTCTTTTTCTTCTGGCTTTTTGAACAATATCTATCGGTCATGGAATAACCGTCGACGCTTACACGGAAAACGGAAAATTACAAAATTCGCATGAGAAAGCTGGCTTGCGCGAGTACACGCGTCCTCGTCGTAATCGTGATTGCGATAATTCTCGATAATATATCGAAAAGAATGCGTAACCGAGGCACTTTACAGAGATTTGAACAACAGAAAGGGAGGAAAAGAGAGACAAATGTATAAATAACGGGTTAGATAATAGGACAAGGCGGGAAAATGGTACAAGCAGAGAAGGCACGCGTGGGTATGCGAGAGGCAGAGGAAAAGAGGGACATTCCCGAGGAAAAAGGCCGTCGAAGAGATACAGAGACAGAGAGAAAGAGAAAGAGAGAGAGAGAGAGAGAGAGAAATAGGTGTAGAGTGGGTGAGAAGAGAGGAAAGGAAACAACTGACAGGTCAAGGTTTCATGACGCAGCCTCAAGGGAAAAATCTCCGCATTTGTCTGTATTACATCTTTCGTTGGAGTGAACATAGCTCACAACCGAAAAAGTCACCAGCACACCAGCACTTGCGCGCGAGTGTCCCAGACCTCTTTGAAAATTTCCACTGGCGATTGCCAAAATATTCAATCGACTTCCGAAAAGGAAATGAGCTCGGAGGAATCCTTCCCTCTCTTTCTCTCTTGCCCTTTTCTCTTCAACGCGAGAACTTTTTATTTTTTGGAGGAATTTCAACACGGCTACTTACATTCGCAATGCAACGAGACGGAAGATGATCGAGGTGATCAAATGCTCGCTGATGCATTTTTCAAAAGAAAAATCAATTATATATGTATTATTACTATGACTCGATTTCACCGATCTTTATATATGTGATTTCCTTGTGGTCCTTTGCCAATGTAATCTTTCATTTTCTCAAATTCGCTAAGCGAATGGCCAAGAAGTTTAATTTCGGGCTGATAAGATTTTTGAAAAACGAGAAGCAGAAAAGAAATATTGAAATTAGTATTTGCACGATTATGTGTATTGCAACCAATCGTAAAATATGTAACCGTAAAAAATTTGTTATTAATAGCTATTAATGTGTTAATAATTCAAATAAGTACAAAGATTCGCAAAAAAAAAAAAAAAAAAAAAAAAAAAAAAAAAACAAGAATAATAATAAAATTGAGAAAATTACGAAATCGTACTAAAAATAAAAAAAAATTTTTATTTAAAAAATTATAAAATTTTTTTAAATATTGATAAAATATTATTAAACGGTTTCATTCAACTTTTTTGTAATAAAAAATTTGCTATTTCAAGTTTAAAAAAAAAATACTTCAAGTAAATAAATAAATTTAAATAAATAATTATAACATATGATAAATTACTATAACTTTGATGATAAATTATTAAATTGATAAGAAATAATAATGTTTATACAAAAGAGGCGTTTGTAAAATGCGCGTATCGATTCGTTCTTATCTCAGTACTATCATTATGTAACTTTAGAATTGTTTTTGTAGTCCAAGCTTTCAATATCTTAAATCGAGAAAATTTTAGATATTTCGAAGAGAAATTTTTATTCCCAAGAAATCTATTCTCCGTGTTGAAATACCGTGGAAGGATCTTACTTTTTAAATATAAAAGCCATCGTAAATAAAACGATCGGTCCCGTAAATGCACGTAAAAAGATACTTACGGAACAACAGCCGCTCGTCATAGATTCACCAATGTTAACCATACATAAAGTAGAAATAAAGCAAGCGCCCAAAAAGAATAATCTTAATGGAGCGCGCGTCGAGCGACGCTCTATCTCTCTTTTTCTTCTTTTTTTACGCGTATTAATCATGCAATTAAGAAGCGAGTCCCCGCGCTGTAAAATTTACGCTCTCTTTGCCCAATTTCCCTTTAATTACAAATTAAATAAGCAGTTTGTGCCCCGCTCGCTAGCGCGTATATACCGCCCCAACTTCCTCCTCCTCCTCCTCCTCCTCCTCCTCCTCCTCCTCTCCCTTCGTTCGTCCTGAAAATCGGCGAGGCAGTATAGCAATCCGTTGGTTCACCCGGTCGGTAATGCCGGTTTCTTTTTGCGGTGCGCTCGGGGCCAAGTCGAATCTTTATCTAGACAGGAGCTCGCCATTTCTACGAAGAGCTTTAAATGGACGACTTGGCCGCGAGCCCCTTATTCTTACAGAGAGAAAGAGAGAGAGAGAGAGAGAGCAAGAGAACTAAAAGAGAAAAAGAGAAAAAGAAAGAGAGTAAATATGAGAAAGAAAAGGAGAGATCCTTGATGTGCTACGAAGCGAAATTTACGATACGCTCACGATCGTGTTACGTCGATTACGAGGAGTTAGTGTATCGGGCACATGTACGCTATACGACGTCATGCGCCAGGCGACGCAGTCGATACCCTAAAGAGGGGCCTTTACACTTTGTACACCAACTCGGCTAACCACCGAGATTTTAACTCTTACCTCTCTCTCTCTCTCTCTCTCTCTCTCTCTCTCTCTCTCTTTTTATCTCTCTTTTTATCTCTCTTTCCTCTTTTGAAAGTCTCAGGTCAAATGTGCTTGCGCATTCTTTTAGGAAAGTCAACTATTACAATACACTGGGATTTAGTGAAAGATTCGAAATGGAAAATGGTTACTCGGTTCGAAATTTAATTAAAGAGAGTGAAAGGAGAGGGCCGACGCGCACAAATAATACACCAAATTATCCTGGTATGTTCGGTCGTAGAAAAAGCGACTCCCTTCGTACCATCGAAACTTGAATTATGTTTAGCCTTCTTTTTTATTACTCGTATGTAAGAGGAAAGCTTAATTTTATTCTATATTTGATACTTTTATATTTCTCGATGCAGTTTTCTTAATCTAGAATCGTGTGAAAAAATATAAAATTTGTTTAATATCATCGATAAAAAGTTCGAAATTCCATAGAATGTCTATTACAATCGATTGTAACCAAAGTGTTTTTGATACAATATATTTAGCTTAAGTCATCTTGAACGATATGTTAGATAATGTATTCCAAAATATTTGCATTAAAGAGAACTTTTATTCATATTATTAGGTTAAGTAGATACGACTACGTTTTTTCTCTGAATTTTTAAAATTCTTTGGACAAAATCCAAAATGTTGATTTTTTTTATCAATATTATTTTTCGTTTAATTTCGTTTTTATTTTCAAAGAATAAAACATTTTATATTTAACATCTCGAATAAAGATTACATAAAAAATCCAAACGAATTTTAAATGCTAGTTTTTACTTTTCTAAATTATAAAGCAGACTTTTTAACTAAACTCAAAATTATGAATTTCCTTTTTTATTTAATACGTAAATATTTAATGACGGTTCATGCTTTTATAAATGTTGCATTAAACCATTTATTTGTTTGATTATAGATCAGGTTTTAGCATTATAGTGTACATATACAGACCACAATGTGTAAACATTATACTTTACACTTTCAAGGCAAGCCTGAAATATGGTTTTCAATACGAGCAAACGAGTTTGAAAGACGATTTCCATTCATTGCGTGTATTTTACATTTATTTTATAAACATTTTTTATGGTTAAATATAGACGGTGCGATAAATTTATCTCAAACAATAGCATAAAGAGATAAAATTGTTTTAAACTTGGAAAAAAATTGGATACAATGTTATGAACTCAATAGGTATATCCGTTACGTCATCGGGATTAAAAACTAGACGCAACTGCAATTGTCCTTTTTATCGCTTTGAGTTTCTTAAAGACATAATCTGTGATTCCCTGATACCAAACATAAACTCTTTTTGGAAATGTCCTTAAACTTCGAATATGTGTAGTTCGAAAGAGACAAAGAATTAGATTAGCGAGAAAGAAAAAGAGTAATGAAACAGAAAAACTTTAACGCAAAGTAGTTCGATCAAACATTCTCGGCGAGGAACTCGGTGACCGATGGAAGAAAGAGAAAGAGGAAAAGGGGAAACGAAAAAAAGAGAGAAAGAGAAAGAGAGTGAAAGAAAATCCAGAAAACGAGAGTGTAAAATAAGGATTACCAGCTTCAAATATCGTATGGTTATATATTTTCTGCGATATATTACATATTTCCTTGTCCCCCTCTCTCCTCCTCCACTCCCCCTTTCCATCTTCAGTCGGCGAAAGGAAAGCGAAACGGACCGCGTGTCGGGGATCGGTTTTCGAGTGAGGCAAACGGAAACCGGAGAAAGATGGATTTGAATTTCTCCTCGAAGAATGCGATGATCTGGCGTGTTTAAAGCCGGTTGTCTGGAATCGCGCCGTGAATACCCGGCGTACCATCGGGAATCGATCATTCGGAAATTCCATACCCCTGGAAAAATGATTAAACAGACGATTCATCGTTTACCCTAGCCCCTTCCCTTCTCCCTTTCCACTTAACGGTACGGCTAAAGCCGTGTGCTCGGGAAGGAGATTGTTCCGTTGACGCTCTCGTGACCTTCGCTATGTAATATCATTCGGGGGAGGAAGGCAGGGGGGAGAATATTTTTAAATTTTTCGGTAAAGCGCGAGTATAAAAAGTTTCATAATTCACAGGCTTTTATCGGATTAGTTCCGGAAAAACAAACGAATGTTACAAGCGTAACTATGTGTAGCTTCCGCTGAACTAAAAAGTTTTCAATTTGGGAATAGTTTCCCTTAGTTATCTTGTGTTTGATAGGAGGAGGGGCAAAAAAAAGGAAAGAGGTGAAAGGTGCATCGCTGCAGTTGTTTGCGATTTTACGCATTGCGATAAAATTTTAATAAGTACGTTCGACTTTTGTAGCTTCTCTCGGTGGAAAGAAAAAAAAAGAAAAAACGGAATTGTATTGAAATTAAAATACGCAAAGGCGTGATACCTTTTTTTCGTTAATTAAAATTTCATCGAGATTTTCGTAAAAATGCGTAAAAACAGCTTGTTAAATTAATGAAGATATTGTGAGAACGGACATTACTAAAAATAGAATAAGAAATTTATTTTAAATTCTTCCAACCCGTAAACCTAATTTTTTTTTTTTTTGTTTTTTTTTGTTTTTTTTTGTTTTTTTTTTTTTGGAGAGCTTGAAACCGTTAAAATATTAAAAATTAATTAAATATTTCAACGCCAAATTTACGAATGTTAATTATGAATTCGGGCGAAATATAAATTGAGCGCTAAAAAACGAATAAGGAATAAAAATTTTCGGTAGAATCATTAAAAATCGAAATAAGTAAATATAAACGCGTATAATGCATAATAAGAAAGCAACGCGTAAAAGATTATCGTTGCCTCGTTGCGCATCTAAATATCGTCGGTGAAAAGACGAGCGCGCGCGCGGTGGCGGTAAGTTTTCGCTTCTATAAAAGCGCCATTATCGAAACTGGATGGCGGTGCCGACAGTGGCGACAGCTGCGCTGTCATAAAACGTCAACGATGTTTGTCACGATTTAATCGTTGCGTATTCGTCTGTCCGTACGCGCGCGCGCGCGCGCGTGTGTGCGTGTGTGCGTGTGTGTGTGTGTGTGTGTGCGTGCGCGTGTGCGTGTGCGTGTGCGCGCATGTATCGCGTTGCAGCAGCGGAAGCAAAGCTCGCGGTGGAAAAACGAGCAAGAAGACGAGCAAGTTTTCCTTTATTCGAGTTTCTTCCTTGCATTTTAACAATTCACCGTGTGCTCGCGATGCGCGCGCGCAGCAAGGAATAGGCGTTAACTTCTTACGCGCATGCCTTAGGATATGTTTTTAGATACGATGCTCCCCTGGCTTAAAATATTTACGATAATTTCTCAAACTCCGCGAGATACTCGCGGAATGTTTCGCTAAATGAAAACGAGCGGAAAATATTTTTGGAAAATATATTTTGGTAAATAAAATATTGTTACTTTTTTGTTTTTCTTTGTATAAAAGAAAAATCTTGAACGAAAGAAAGATTTATTAATTTTTTTTTATCCTTATTAAGGTGTTAATAATAGATACTTGATTTAATAACGCTCATAAAATATGTACAATTAATAATTATTCTTTTAATTAAGGATGAAGTTCAATTGAAAAAAAATTTGAATGACGATGCATGCACTCTTGATCGTCTACGAGTCTTAGTCTCAGTTAATGATTTCGATGATAAATTATTAAAATAATCATGATAATTAATTGAGAAAGTGTCTAATATATATTTAATTTTTCCACGAAATAATTAATTCGTGATGACTGGATGATGACTTATTTATATTTTAATTGAATTTTCAAAGTATTGACTTAATTGATAATACTATTAATTTAAATTTAATATTAAGATACATATTTAAATACCGTAACGTTGTTATTAAATATCATTCTAATTAAAGAGATTTTTTTTTTTTGCATTATTTTTAGATTTACGATTTTATTATAATATTTTCTATGTTTTAAATTTCCAACCGAGGTTATTACTTTGATTGCGATTATTAAATCTATAAAATTTGTAAATCGTGAATTAAAAGTACTAATACGGCATGAATTTTTTATTCCCAGAGAAAAAGCTGCAGAAATAAAAAGATCGAGCCAAAACTTATCACAGTCTTTCGAGAATATTTTAAGAAAGCTTCGAAAACGTATGAAAATACAAACCTATCGCAGGCCAACAAAGTTTTCTTCGAGTTTTTCTACGGTCATTGCCGAAAGAAAATGAAAGAAAAAAAAGAGAGAGAGAGAGAGAGAGAATAAGAGATCGTTCCACCTTTCATAGTACAGTACACCGCTACCCTATGCGAAATTTCGTAGGCAAACTCCAACGAAGACTGCTCCACACACTGCGATTGTGTTCGCGTATAAAAGCTATACGAACGCGAGCACGGCAAAGCCAAGTATCATTAAGTCTGTCGGTGTATAGCTTCTTTCGGCTTTTTACGTTCTCTCGTTAATCGCCATTGTGCAACGGTTCATAGGCATCGAAACCACAATTTTGTAAATTAACTGGTTAATACAAATAGCAACGCTTAATAACTAAGAATTATTGTTTCTTTTTTTCAAATATTTAATTTATCAAAATTTCACAAATACGAAAACAAAAAAAAAAAAAAGAAAATTAAAAAAAGTAATAAATTTTTAATAAATTCTAGTATTGTGCATATACTGATATTGATAAAATAATATATATATATATATATATATATATATATATATATATATATATATATATATATATATATATAATAATTTTAATATTTTACGAAACTATTTTAATTGCAAGAATTTATAAAGCGATTTAAAAAAAAAAGTCGCAAAATTTACCTGTCCATCCAAACATAAGCAATAAATAAACGTAAATCAATTAATTTTAAAGCAAAAACAAACAAGATTTAAACGAGATTAAAAGATTGTCGACAGATAATTACGAGCGCTGGAATAGGTTACATAGCATCACTCTAAACGCTAAATAACGGCAAGGATGATCCTCGTAACGGAAAGCCAATTGCCCGATAAATCAGCAAACGATTGGTAAAATCCTCGTGAGCCGCTTCTCTCTATTAATACCTTAGAAGGTGGCGTGCAAAGTGTGTGTATACAGCCAAGCTACACTTTGTTGTACACACACTTTGCACGCCAAGCTACAATACACGCAGCCAAGTTAACTTTACTGCCGCTTCGCTATTGCCCACTAATGATTCTTCTTAGAACGAATTAAAATACCTGTCGCTTTTCTATTGCAATACCGACGAGCGAGCTGTTTTTTTTTTTTTTATCTTAAAGCCAAACGGCGTTTCAACCAAACGATTAAAATAGCGTTTTTTATTTTTTTTTTTTATTTTTTTTAAAGACGATCGATAATTTTAATGTTTTTAAAAATTTAATAAATAATTTTTGAAAAATTTAAGTTATTTATTTTCATTGCTACAATTGACAATTTAATGTTAAACAACGACTAACTGCGTTGCAATTTATTAATCTAATTATTTAAAAAATACGCATTTATAAAAATGAATTTATAAAAAGATTAATTATTAACAAATAATAGCATATATTTAAATAAGAAATAATATTTGGAAAATCTTAATTAACACGAAAATATTTTAACTTTTTCATTTCAATATTGACTAATTTGACAAAATATCTCAAAAAGAAAAAAAAAAAAAAAAATTTACAAAAATTCATTCGAAAATTACAATGAAAAAATTTAAGAGCATTATTAAGTAACAATAATAATAAAAATCGATGTTTTGAAATATATATATATATATATATATACCGAAAAAAAACATAGCGAACGTTCTAGATATAATTCCGAGAGCGCAGGTACTTTTTCGTATCGCATATATGTATAACATACGTAGGCCATCGAGGAAATTTCAACGCCCACCGAGGCGTGTGTACCAGAGCTTTATTTCCCGCACCGTTCTAATAATCGTACCTTTGCAAGCACACGCTATTCACCGAAGATTTAAAGAGTAAGCTTACTTAAATCATTATGTTAATTGATTTTTTTTTTTTTTTTTTTTTTTTTTTTTTTTTTTTTTTTTTTTTTTTTTTAATTAAATACAAGATAAATTCAATTTTTATAGATGAGATTGTATTTAATTAAATTTAAAAATTTTTAATATTTTAATTTATAAATGGTAATATTTTGTAACGATTTTTTATTAAAATTTCAAATAATACAAAATTTTTCATTTTACAACAACATAATTTTTATAAAATCAAAGATGAGTAAATAATTAATAAATAAAATGGGTATAGACGCGGTAATTAAAAATCAATTAAAATAACATACTAAAAATTGAAAAAATTTGAAAAATATTATCCAATTAATAAAAACATATAAAAGAAATATTTTTATGCATCTTGTTATCCTTTTAAAAACATTCAAGTATTATACGCATATAATTGTTATTATTCATTTTTATTGACCATATAACTCGGTTGAAACAACTTAAAAAAATAATTAAAAATTAAATAAGCCAAGTTATTTGATCGACAATGACACGTTAAGAAAGTCTAACTCTAAACAGCTTAGCTAATCGACCTTCTCAGCTGTAATAAGTAAGTCATGTACAACCCGAGTTGTGAAAAAATGACAACTCATTCGGCCTAAGTATAATTCAGTTTGAAATCTTAATGAAATCCGATACGAGGAAAATATTCGTTTTTGGTGATCACATGGAGCTAAGAATAAAGACAAAGTAGATTTTTTCTTACGATAAAGTCGAAAAAAAATTTAAGACTTTTCCGGCGTCGATTGCAAGTACAATGTTAAAAGCAATAAACAAATGATTATCGAATGTTCAGTTAGCGATCTCGCGTATGTGCAAATGCATTAAAGGTAAAACTACACACGCACACAAACAAACACACACACACAAACACACAAACAAACACACACACACACACACAAACAAACAAACAAACACACACACACACACATACACACATACATACATTAGTGTGCATTTTACGTGTAGACGCAGCCAATAATTGATTCATAG
>OX465096.1:28363552-28376052 GCA_949987625.1 Chalcis sispes | reverse complement strand
AATGGCGTAAAAAAAAAAAATAATAATAATAATAATAATAATAATAATACACCAATGGTATAATACTCTTATAATGTTTTACTACCTGAAAAGAAAATTTATCAATTCTCTATAAGATAACTTTTCACCAACAATCGTTTACTTATTTACTTGTGTATAATGCTTCGCGAAAGAACGGAAATAAAGTGTACAAAAAAAAAAAAAAAAAAAAAAAAAAAAAAAATAATAAAAAGAAAGAAAGAAAGAAAGAAACGAAAGAAGAAATTGCAAGCTTTTTTCTTTATTACAATGCAACTTATAATCTTATTATCGTCAATCACACTGCAGAGCGGTGAATACTTAATCGTAAATTTGCTAACAACATTTATCATATCGGCTATACCCTATCGATTACGATGCAAACGATCGCGCGATTCGATTCTCACACTCTGTATAAGAGAGAGAAAGCACCGATCGCTCGTCACCGTCGCACCGCGCGCCTGTGCCCGCTTATGTATATAACCCGCAATGCAACTGCGGCTAACCTTATAAAAAATGAATTTCTATTTCCATTCTATAGAATCC
The DNA here is from genome assembly GCA_949987625.1 of Chalcis sispes. Taxonomy (NCBI): domain Eukaryota; kingdom Metazoa; phylum Arthropoda; class Insecta; order Hymenoptera; family Chalcididae; genus Chalcis; species Chalcis sispes. Next base: position 28,375,488 of record OX465096.1, on the reverse strand, counting down.
CGCAAATTGTATTACCGCATCGACGAGACCATAAAAGTACAACAAAGAGCGTGACAAACGGACATTCGATAAGTAAAAAGAAGCTTTTGGATTAAAAAATAAAATGAAATAAATAAAAAAAATAAATAAGAAACGAGATGAAACAACGATGTAAAAATAATTGTTTTATAACGCGACATCGTTGCGGTAAATCTAATACAAAATTATTCGATTAAGCGATTATATTTCAATTTTGCAAATAAATTATCAAATAAATCAACGCGATTTACTTTATATTATCTCTTAATTGCGACAGATTCAATTATTGAAAGAACTTTTAAAATATACATCGCGCTCACTTTTCTTAAACTATAAACATAACAAATGTTATATATAAAGTAGTTTTAAACTGCGAAAATTTGTGTAAGAAATAAAAGAAAGACATACACATGTTGAACGATGATGTAAAAGAAAATTATTATATTAAACGTTTTATTCTTCTTCCAATCCAATAAAAGCTTCATTTTAATTCGCCATCAAAATAAAAAACGTTTTCGCGTTCGAGATAATTATATATCCATTGTCCGTTAGACATTCCGCAACGGGAATTGTTAATTTAAAACGAAAGCGATCAAAATCAGTTAAGAATCAATCGCGTAGGATGGCAATTTACTCTCAAAAAAATAAAAAAAAAAGAAAAATAAATCCAGTTTCCGACTACTGTTAAGCGGGCATGAGTACCGAATGGCGTTCGCGAGAGTAACTCTATATCAAAGCATTAATATACCATATCACGTATTGATTCAGCGTTTTTACGAAAGAGCGAGCGAGATAGAGAAACGAAGCGCACACTAGCCTCGCGCGCGCGCGCGCACACACACACAAATATAGAGAGAAAGAGAGAGAGAGAGAGCGGACGCGCGCGCCCTGTTCTTCCTCTGTCGCCCGCGACGTTACAGTAGCGTCATCGACCTGACTGACCTCGTAGAGCGCAACTCGCGCTCGCGTCGCCGCCGCCAGCACCGCCACCCCCTCGAAGAAGAAGAAGAAGAAGAAGAATGGAAGGGGGAGTAAAGTATACACACATACGTACTTATGTACGTACATACACGTGTACATATGCAAGGATGCAACGTGAAGACGTTGATTCTTCATCGGTAGCGCGAATTCGCGGGTTGCCTGCGCGGAAGGAAATCTCGGATGCTAAGGATGCGAGATCTTAACGGTGGCGCGATAAAACCGAGGATCGTTGAATTTCAATTTCAGCCGCGAAAAGTGCCGCCGCTATTTCACACAGGCAGGATTGCCCGATCAAAATGTACACCCTTCGAAAAATCATTCTCGCCTTTTAAAAAAAGGCGAGGTCGAGAGGTCTCCAATCATAATGGGGCATCGATATGGCGCGTCGAATTAATCGAGCGTCAACATTTTTCAAATTCCTTACGCCGCTTGCACTACTTGTACGCGCGCCTGTGCGCGTGTAAAGTTTTACATTCCTTAAGCTCCAACTTACGGTAATTATTGTCGTAAAAAAAAATGTCAAAGCACAAAATTTTTAATCATGTTAATATTGATGCAAAAATTAATATGAAAAAAAAAATCATCCATATACTTCTGACCACGTGTTTGTTTTACCACACTCGTCTTTTACTACTTAAAATTAAATGCATTCGCTGTCATAAATACAAGAAAAAAAAATTTTCCTAAAATTATATTGCATAAATTACTAATACTTTAATTGTTTTCTAATATTTAAAATTTCAATAATTTACATTTATTTATTTGCGATACATTAACATTGATTATTTTTATTAATTAATGTTATATAATTTGCGTAAAAATCTGCTATAGTAGATCTTAACAAGCTATATGTAAAAATAAATCTTCGGATATTCAATTTAATTAAATGTCTTTTAACAATTTTATAATGATTACATATGTATGCAATGATTTTAACAAAAATTATAATTCATTGCGAACATCTTTCACAAAAGGAAAATAATTATCTTACAGATAACAAAACAATTTTGCTACTTTTCTTGTATATTTTTTAAATCATTCTGATGCAAATCAGACAAGCAAAAGTATTGTTAATCAATGTTATAAATAATGAATGAAAATTACGTTACATTACTTACACTTGATATAGATTTTCTCATTATTTCTAACCTATACTTTTCTCGGCGATTACTATATTTAAAATCGATTAAATCTATTTCATTAAAAATACTAACTTACTCTAATTAATTGCCGAGATATTTTATTGATTATTTGTGACGTTATATAATCGAAGGTAAAAAAAATTAACTACACGAAAGTAAAACTGGTCACTATTTATTGAATAACTTCTAGTTTACGAATTAGAATTTTTTCTCACGTCATGTATAATATATAATTATTGACTTATTTACCATTTGAAATAATTAATTATAAGTGTAATAACTTTCTTCTTGTAATTGAATTGTTACTTTTTCAAAGCAAGTGTATTTTAATATTCTTAATGTACACAGAAAAAAAAATAGTAATTTTAGGTATGCATAAAAGTTTCTTGTAAATAATTGAAGATAAATCCAATCAATAAATGTAAGATGAAATTGTCGGGAAGAACCCGCAAAGTACAATCCTCTCTTTCTCTCTCTCTCTCTTTTTTGTATGCCCCATCTATACATGAAATTCGACACAGTTCTGTCAGAGAGGATAAAAAAATACTCTCGGAAAATCCAGACGGTTTTTCGCAAAATAAATCAAGGGGTGCGTGGACGCGTAAATTTGTGCCGATACAAATCTACAAGGAGGTTTTACTCTCTCTCTCTCCTTATCCCCCCCCTCTCTCTCTCTCTCTCTCACTTTGCCTCGTCTTCATTTTTTTCACTCCATTTTTCCACGCTGGCTCTCCCTCTCTCTCTCCCTCTCTCTCTCTCTCTCTCTTTCTCTCTCTCTCTCTCTCTCTCGTTTATACCGCATTATATGGTTACATAAACGAAATTTTTAAAATACTTAGCAAGACTGTGCGGAGCAATTAGAACTAGGAGGAAAAGTAAGAGTATGTAGAAATCAAAAAAGCAAAGTCTCCGTCGCTAACTTCGGAGTACGCAAAGAAGATGAAGTCATCTCTCTGTCTACTCCCTTTCCGACTTTTTCTCTTTTTCTTTCTCTCAATCCTTATCCGAGAGGATAAGGATAGGGTACGAAAGATATGTTGAGAGAAAGAGAGAGGGAATGAGTAAGGAAAAAGTAGAGAAGCGGAATGACTCGCGATTTTATCCCTTGCCTCTGAAGTGCTTATCCGCAGACTTTAGGTATAGGGCGCTGGTGAAAGAAAAGGGTGACAAAGTGGAATACTGTCTGGCATGGTCAGACATACGTGTTATATACCGTATATATACACACAGGACGGTACAAAAGGGCTTATTTACCGGCTATTCAAAGAGAGAGAGAGAGAGAGAGAGAGAGAGAGAAAGTGATCTAAACACTAATTAATTACGTTATAGGGCTAATTTTATTTCTGCGCTATAATTTTATCGTTTTCGACAATTGCGCCAATAAGAAAGTAAATTGTTATTTTTTTTTATATAAAATAATGCCATTAAATATTAACATATTCAATTTATAATTACTTAACATATTTTATCAATCAACTATCGGATATATATATTATACATTTATAAATAACTATTTATAAATAATATTTTTCGTTTACATCATTCAAAATGAAATAGCACTTGACAATTCTTTTTGTAATTTTTTATTACAGCGTTCGATACGTTACTTTCTTGTAAAGATTTTTAATCAGTAAAATTTCAACAATGCTGTTTAAAATGTACATTGTTGCAATATTACTTTTTTACATAAATTTTTTATAACAATGAATTATTTAATTCATAATTTTTATAAAATTATCATTGTTTATAAAAATATAATAATTTAATACTTGGGAAAAGCGATTAAATAATTTATAGCAAAAAAAAAAACAAAAAAAAGCATGCAATGTCGTGTGGAAGCCATTAAAGGAATAATTATGAGGCCCACAATATACCTAGAAACCCTCTAAATGGACGGCGAAAAAGAAGGGATATTCGAAGACCATAAATGAAAAGAAGTTTACTCTCGTAAAGAAGACGAAATAATTGAAAATAAAAACGATAGTCCGGACGCAGTGTCAAAAGCGAAAGAGCGATAGTAAATCGGATATCTTCTTATAGAGAAGCTCTGGGCGAACGAGATGGAAAAAAGAGGCGCGCGCGCGAACACGGGGAAAACAGAAATCTTTCTCAAGGGATGTATATACATATATACATACGTATATGTCATATATATATACTAATATGATCGCACGCGTGCGAACAAGCGAGTAAGCAAAAAATAAGGAGAGAAAGAGAGACAGACAGAGACAGAGAGAAAGAGAAAGAGAACAGAGAGTGAAGTAGTTAGGGGTAGCCAGGCGTAGTGAGGCAGTCATGCAGGTTAGAAAAGGCGGAAGGCAGACGGGCGGCAGACGCCCCATACTTATCCCCTCCAGCGGCGCGGCGAGCTTCACAATCCGTGACTCACCAAACCGTTAAGGGATGAAGCCGCTACTGCCGCCACCACCACCACCACCATCGCCATCGTCATTCTGCCACCGCTATTGCTTTCTTTTCCACGCATACACACGTGTCTGCGTATACAAGCTTGCTTCGTCTATCTATATACGTAAACACACACACACGCGCGCGCGCGCGCGCACACACGCACGCGTGCATACGTCACGCGCGTGTAAAAACAGGCAAGCAAGTAAGCCGCCGGGCGGCGCGAACTTGTGTACCGTGCAGAAACTATGAAATCACGCGCGCATACTCGAGTTGGATTCGCCGCGCCCCACGCACTTTCTTTCTTTCTCTCTTTCTCTCTCTCCCTCGCACGCGTGATCTTGAATTCGCAATTTTGAATTTCGACGCTCATTTTGAATTGTTGCGCGACATAGAATATAATTGCGAGATTAATTGCCGTGCGAACTTTGTTTTACCTCTTCGTACATTAAGATGTAATATATATATATATACATTTAATAATTAACTAAATTGTCAAAGGCAATTTTATTCTTTAATTTGTTAATAAGAGTTTAATTTGATTTAAAGGTAATTATTGATAAAAATTAAAAATAAAATAACGATAATGTTTAATTACAGAATCTAGTTTTTAAGCACCGATTGAAAGCACTTATATGTCTTACTAAAACCGACCCATAACTACTTATTCTCATATTGCAAGCAATATACTTATAATTTTTTTCGTATTTGCCTCGCTTGCATTTGTAATTACTTCTTTATTTATTATTTTTAATGAATAAATATTTTATTATTTAGATATTTTTTAATTATTAATATAATTTCAATAAATTTTTTTGTATTGTATTTATATCTGTAGTAGTACGTATAAGCAATCGAAATTTTTTCCAACATTTTTCAACACATATCCTGGTATTAAATTGATGATTTTAAAAATTAAATTATAAACCAAATAGTATATTTAAAATAATATATAAGCAGAATTTTAAGGATTTACTTAAATATAAATGTAACTCGCACAACTTAGACGAAAGCATTGCGCTATCGAGTTTCATATATTTTGATAAAACTTTAAAAAATACTATCTGATGGAAAACAGTAAAATTAAGCTATCTCTAGATTTACATAAATCTTTATACCAAGTACATATAACTTACTAAGAATAACTTTAATGAATTCATTACTTTAAGAGATGAAACATTGTATTGTAGTATATAATACTTAAAATACTCTTAAAAATTTATTTAGTATTTAATTTGAGATTATTTTAAGCTATTCTATAATAAGTAATTAATTTTTTTTATTAAAAATTATAAAATAGTATTGATTTAAGAGAAAAAAAAAAAAAAAAAAAAAAAGGAAGAGGCCTGGAGAGGCTACATTATACCGAAAGATTTAAAATTTACATTTTGTTATTATTTATTAATTATTATACTTTAAGGATTCATATTAAATTATCAAACTATATTAAAACTCTATTAAAGTTAAATCAGTATATTTAATACAAGTCAAATTACTCTTATTACCAGAAAGCTAAAAATTGCAAAGTTTACAAAGTTTAACTTGAGAAAGTGTGCCTTCACGTTTTTATACATACGTATCCAACACAATTAGAATATACATAGGCATCCTACTTATTCCGATTTTAGTTCTGTATAATATAAAGTTCTTTTTCAAATGAAAATTTAGTAAATATTCATTGTTTTTATAACGTTATATATAAATAATAAATGAAAATCTTTATCGCAAACGTAAAATACCGAAATTATTATAATAAGCTTTTACTTGATTTTGGTAAACCGTTGCAAAACGTTATTTGATTTTATTTTATTTCTCGATATTGAATAAATAAAAAAAAAAAAAAAAAAAAACACTAAAACGTTCATGAAAATATGTTGGTATTAATTATCGTGTTGTAAAACATATTTTATTATACATAAAGCAATTTGAATTCTTATAATTTATAATCGGCAACGTGTCTCTCGCTCAACATGAACTACTAACGTTTATTCTACATTCATAATTAATCCAATAGTAAAGCAGCGAGAAAACGTTTTTAAAAAAGTTTATTCGTACTTAAAAGGAAGTTAATAAAACGCTCGATGTGGCTAGTATAACTTTTCCTCCTTCGCCCAACTTTGTTCTAGATTTTTTCATCCCTCTATATACGTTGATTATGACAAACTATTATGTAATAAAAAAAAAAAAAAAAAAAAAAAAAAAAGGAAAAAAGAATAAGAAGAATCTTTATTGCATGAACTATTTCATAATGCACCGAATGCAAAAAAAGTTCATCGCGTCGATATTTCTCGGCTCAAGCCTTACTTAATATACTTAACGTTCACATTGCTAAACCCTCGGCCTGACACGAGAATGACACAGGGATATCGGTCTTCTTTACCGACGAGCGCACATCTCGAGTTCACGGTAATGTCATTTCTAATTTTTTTAGCACGAAACTCGCGCGAAAACCGTCATTAGATATTAATATGTTTATATATATTTATATATGAGTACCCGTACATAAATAGCCACATGTGCATCCAAATGTGTAGGCGCGCACAAAGTGACGTCGTCAAGGTTTTAACGGAAAAATCAAATACAAGCGAGCGTTCGTTCGTTTTATAAATATTTAAATTACGAAACGTAGCGATTACACGACGAGACAGTTCAGTCGGAATTATAAAACAAAAATGTCGCATACAGGAGATAAAAAAAGAGAAGAGAAAGGAAAAAAATGAGACAAAATCGATCTTCTCTTTATCCCTACCTCCTTCTCGGAGAAACAAGCCAAACCTTGGAACGCGCGTCGTTCTCGTGCTCGCGCGCTCTGAAAAGAAAGAAAGAGAGAGAGAGAGAGAGAGAGAGAGAGAGGGGGAGGAGGAGGAGGAAAGGAATATCTCCGAGAGCGCAACGATATAGTTGGAAAAATATCGCGACAATATAGTTGGGCAAAGTTACACGGTGCTCGACGGATAAACTCGCATTACGGGAGGGTCTGCGATTTATAGCGGTGCAGTCTGCCAGTCGATAAGCAATGTCCGACGACGCGTTAGGCTGACTTCACACACACGTACTCCTCTCCTTCTCTTCCTTCTCCATCTCCTGCTCGTATTCGCGTACATAAAAATGCCCTCGTGATCAAGCTCTCTCTCTCTCTCTCTTGCAGAATTTCCCTTTTTCCTTTTTTATTTCGGACATTTTTGCTCCTCTATCAAATTAATGATGGCCGCGCTTTTTTGAAAATTTCCTCTTTGAATTACGACGCTCTTTAACGTTTCTTAAATTATCTCTTGTAATGCCGCTCTATCGTCTTACTTTACTTCGCCTTTGAAATATTTATGATTGATTTATAATATCCCGTTACATCACACTTTAATGAAATCGTGTATCTGCAACAATCAACGATTTAATGCTATTTAAATGGTAAAAAACTAAAATAATAATGCAAATATTATGGAAATTAATGGCGTAATTACTTTGAAAATTTGAATAGCTAATATTTAAATTAGTAAACTTTTTCAATTGATTGAAAAATATTATCATTCATAATTCACCTGGTATGAATTTAATAGACAAAAATTAATAAATAAAGTCAACACTTTATTCGCCGATAAAATATTTTCGCCCACGGAAACGCGAATTTACAATTTTCAAGCGAACGCATAAAAACGCGTCATCGAAGTAAACCAAAGGAAGAAGGGGAATGAGGAACGGGAGAGAGAGAGAGAGAGAGAGAGAGGACAAGCGATTTTATAAACGGAAAAATACTTTTAGTCTATGCCGACAAGCGTGCGATCTCATGCTAACGGAAAAGGAAAGCAGAGGAAATGGGGATGTATACTTACGCCAACGATCCCATAACTGTTAAGTAATAACTCTATTCGGTAAAGGCGGACTAGAGAATATACGCGAGACGAAAAATTTGTTTAAAAATTTTATTGTTTTTTATTAAACGTTTGCAATGAAAAAAATAAAACAAATATAATTGGATCGTCTGGAAAACGTTTTAAACTTTTATTATGCAACAAAAATTATATAAATAAATGCTGATTAACTTTAATTATCTTTACAATATCACTAAAAGATATTTTTTTTCATTTTATACAAAATTAGTCAAGCTAAATGCCAATAATTGTATTTTAGTAAATAAATATAAGATTAGATGAAAAAATATTAAACAAGATTAGATTAACAAAAATACAAACGATCGAAAAAATAATTCGATTACATAAATATAATGTAATTTCAGGTCGAACGTTGAATGGTCAACCACTCCTCGAATTTCCATTATCGAGCAGCGAGCCGGCACTCGAACCCCTAAGCATCAAAAAGGCAACGTTATGGGCAAGAGTTGAACTTAGGCACGGCCATCACTATCAATATCATCGACAAAATCCAAGCAACCAAAGAAATATCACGCTTTGGGTGTTCAGGGTACGATGTGGAAATGTCACCCATTTACGCGGCAAGGTACATATACATATATATATATGTTTTATAAATATGTTAATAAATTATGAATTCTTTCGTTGGTGAATGGGAAAAAATCAATGACTTAAAACAATCTGTTAATTAATTTAAAATAAAAAAAAAAGAAAAAAATTAAGATTTATTCAAACTCAAATAGACTCAACTTTTAAAGCCCTATTTTTAAAGAAGTATGCTTATAAGTATAAATACACATAATACAGTCTCGTCTCGACGTACTCGGCATTTATCTACTGTAGTCTTCACTTTGAATTTATCTTGAATTTTCCTTTTGATAAAAGATTATATTTTTGTTAAAGCGGCAAATTTTTAAGATTTGTAAAGAAAACATTTTTTTCTACTTTTACATCTAGTTTGAGAATTTTTCGTTGAATATATTATCTCTTAGTAAAGTTTCTATGATTTACGATTATTTCATATTTCAATCTATAATATATAACTAATTTTTGCCATAAATTCAATCGATATTTAAATATTATGTAATCTAGTCAGCTAAAAAATATTTCGTACATATCTATCTTTCATGTCGTTAGTACTCGTATAATTCAACTACTTATCAATAAGTCATGTAAATATTATGTCGATATCTACGTTACGAACGACAATTTTCACAATATATACGGTTTCTTTAAGTTGTTGGAACAATAAATTAATATTTATGTACTATACTTATGTTGTGATGCCGATTAGAAATTTTTACGATAACTTATGACAAACGTACAATGATGAATTTCAATCGGTAATATGTTGTATAAATTTAAATATAAGTAAAATTAACGAGATTAAGTGAAATTTTACTCATAAAAGTAATAATAAATATTAACAGCGTCAGAAATGCAATTTAAATAAAGCAGCGCATTTAAAAATAATTTAAATAAATTTCTTAAAATTAATCGTTTGTTTCACAATTTTAAAATACTTATAAGCTAAACGATCGCTCATAAAAACTGAAGGATAACTCAAAAAATAAAAATAAAAAAAATCGGGAAGGAAATAAGGAAGCCGGGCATTGTTGTGAAATGTTCATATTTGCCAATAATCTGATTCGTCAATATTGAAACAGCAAACTAGCGAAAAAGAGAGAGACACAACGAAGAGGTGGAATTAAGAAAAAACGAAGGAGAAAAGCGGAGGCTCAGCAATCTCATTTGATTTATTACCATTTAATCTTATTAAAACCTTTGCCAATCTCTCGCGGTCTATATTCGTTTGATATAGCATCTCTTCCACCTCTATTTCTCGTCGTCGCAGCAGCGGGCGGACAGTTGCGAGGTTTCCACCGACAATAATATATTGTACATCGGCTACGAGACGCTAGTAATTCTATAGTTATGAATGATCTTTAAACGACGGAATCTTTAATCCTTAACTCTTTTCTCTTCTCTACATACTTATGACACTTCTCCCCGAGTGTACGTATTACCGTACACTTGTTCCGGTGCTTGGGTGCTGCTGCACTTTTTTTCCTTCGACAACTCTTTGTGTACTCTCTTTTAATTTCATAAAGTGATATATTTACACTTGGAGATACCGTTGGCATTTTATTGTTTTTAAAACCAACGATTTAAGACGATAATTTCCACAACCGGTTTTACCTCGATTACAATAATATTTATTAACTTTCGTTGTAAACAGATCGATATATTTTATCAAAATTAATTATTTATCTGATAAACATATCTAATAAACATAAATAACAATTGCAACAATTTATTGCAACAAAGTCAATACCACATTCACGTGCAAAACTGTAAATGTAAATAAAAAAAGGAAAAAAAAACTGTTTATCTCGAACGAGCGCAAAAACAATTACGTTGCAGTTTTTCTTTCTTTAGCAAGTTTAGTTAATCTATAATATATATATATATATATATATATATATATATATATATATATATATATATATATATATATATATATATATATATATATATATATATATACGTATATACAAAGAGAACGAAAAAAAAAAAAAAAAGGAAAAAAAAGGAAAAAAAAACGAAAAAAAAAACAGGAGAAAAAAAAGAAACAAAAAAAAGAATAATCAAATAAAAGAAAAGAAAACAGCCGGTTAGAACGTTGAACGCTTCATTAGCGGTAAAATGGAGGGGGGAGGGGAAGAGAAGGGGCTCGCGCGCGCGTATACATTACGAATCAATTCCCTTCTATGATCGTCATCGTTGCAGGAACTCGGTCAGCATCTAGACATGGTGACGTCGCTCGTGGTGAATATCGGCCAACTCGGCTGGCAGAAGTTTGACGTGACGAGGGTCGTCGGGAATTGGTACCAGACGTTCAACAACAAGGACAAGCTGACCCTCCTTGTAGACTGCACAGGATGCGGTTCGCACGTGTACGTGTCCACCTTCGGCGGTCATTCGCCCCACATTATAGAGCCATCTTTAAATAGCAAAAGTAAGCGTCAACGCTGCCGTCGGTAATGTGCAATAATACACATCGCGCACACACATTTTTATGTATACGACGAAAGAGAGAGAGAGAGAGAGAGAGAGAGAGAGAGAGAGAGAGAGAAAGAAAGAAGGAGGAAGGGAGAACACGCTACCGTTATTCCGGAAATAAAATAAGACTTATCAATTCTATACCCCCCAATGTATATACGTTTGAATCCGTGTGTATGAGTTTATATATATATATGAATTGGCAGGTTTTGTCAATTGCATATTCCACTTATTTTCCCGGTATGTATTAGATACGTATATCTTACCGATTTTCCGCGTAACCAAATGAAAACATGCTCTCTCTCTCTCTCTTACTCTTACATATATGCATGCGGAAAAGAGAAAATCAATGCGGCGAATGAATCGTTGAAGAAGTATATATATATATATATATATATATATAAAGAAGAGAGAGAAAAAAAGCGTACATAAATATACATAGTCTAGGGACAATAGACTA
>OX465096.1:28358552-28361052 GCA_949987625.1 Chalcis sispes | reverse complement strand
TATAATTAAAATAAAAAGCAAATTTCGGATACAAAGAGAAAGTATAATTTCTTTAATCAACCGCGCGTTGCGAGACAAACGAGTCTGCGAGTCTACGATTCTATACTGATATAATTTGCTTTGAATAAATCAAAACGATAGTAGTAAACAAAATGTAACAATTGAAAAGAAAAACGTTTGAAAGTGAAAAAGAGAGCAATACGCAGCTCGCGTAGCCGCAGGCGTAATCTTGCATAGCTAGAATTATGAAAATTGTAAAGTTGCTTGCGAGAGAGTGAGATAGGGAGGAATGCAAGAAAAATAGACGAATAATCAGTCGAGTTAGGATTATTAGAAAATGAGAGAGAAAAAGAGAGAGAGAGAGAGAGAGAGAGAGAGAGAGTGAGAGAGAGAGATGTAGAAAGAGAGAAAGAGAGAGAAAAAGAAAGACACGTTAAGAAAAATGTCAGTGGTCCGTGAAGATTCTTACCGAGAGTTTAGCCTTTTTTAATAGTTGCGAATATACTTTACGAATACATGTATATAGAAGTGGTTCATCCGAATATTATATATTATATATATATAAATATATATATATATATATATATAAAAGAAAAAAAGCGATTAAGGTTTAAGTGTAAACAATGAAACTCACTCTAATTGCCTTGTTTTTTATGCAAAACCTATGAAAGTATCGAGTAACGATTTAAAACAAAGTCGGAACACTATTAAAAATTTATATCTGTATATATATATATATATATATATATATATATGTGTGTGTGTATATATATATATACTCGCGCACGTGATTACGACAAAAAGAAATCTGAGCGCGATAAGGGACGGGCGGAAGAATAATAAAAGTTCAAAAGCTAAGAGAAAAAAAAAATACTATTAATTATATTATTGATTATATGAAAAAATGAAATACCTAAAGAATAAGGGGTGTAATATGTAAGTTTTGAAAATTTTACAAAGCATGTTGAATTACCCGATATCTCAAAGAGCGAGTCTGTACACTTTAAATGATCTTAGGGCATTCCGTAAGTTAGTTAAAACTTATACAAAAAAAACAAAAAAAAAAAAAAACAAAAAAAAGTTAATAATATATTGTATTTAAGAATAAAAATAAAATAATAACGAATTAATAAAAACGGGAAGACGGGCGGTGAAGACGAGGAATGAGAATTTCAAAAATAGGCAAACTTAAAAATTTACATGCTCGGGACGATCCCACGTGTATTTTTGGACAAAGCACGATGGACGGAATGGTGACGTTAACAATAATTATTCTTAAAATAAACGATGACTAAGTAAAAAAAAAAAAATAAATAAATAAATAAAAATAAAAAAAAAGAAGTAAATAAATAATGGCGCGGAAAAAAAAAATAAATGACAAAAAGTTGATGACAATAATGAAATCGTAATAAGATAAATGCTCGTTTGCCGAGAGTTACGATATAGGGCTGACTGATTTTGATTTTCTCGTTTTTCGGGATCGGATACGCCGGCGTACTTGTTTTGCAACAAATTGAAAAATTTCCTTTTTTTAAACGTAATAAAATCGCAAGTAAAAAAAATTAATGAATACAAGAAAAATAATAATAATAATAATAATAATAATAATAATAATGATAATAATAATAATAATTATTATAATAATAATAATAATAATAATAATAATAATAAATACAAGAAGATGATTGGGAATAACGACGAGAAAAGGAAATTGAACACGGGTTTTGTTGAGATTTCGATTGAGGATCACACCAGAAGCTTAAAGCATTAAAAAAAAAAAGAATTAGTAATTATAGAAAGGATTTAATGTTGATGCATTAGATAATTGCATACAAGCATTAAAAAAAAATAAATAAATAAATAATAAAAATTAAAAAAAAGAGAAAACAGATACGCGCGAGGAACGATAAATTGTGCAAGATCGTGAAGAGAAAGTAACACGAGAATATAGAGACTAGAGTTGAAAGCTAAGAATAGTTAACTGGTGGAGAGAAAAAAAAACGTTTTTAAAGGTATATTAAATTTTGTGGGATAGTTCGTTCATCCCACGCAGCCTTACTGGGCCTTATTAAGATATTATCGCATTACTACTAAATTACTATAAAATAAAAAAAAAAAAATAATAAAAAAAAAAAATAAAATAACGATATTTACGCTACTTCCAATATCCCCACGCAGGTAAACATTAAAAAAAAGAAGAAAAAAAAAAAAAAACAAAATAACTACCGTCGATCAAAGGCAATATAGCCATCGGTCGAAAATTTTTTTTTGAACGGAGTTTAAAGATCGTAAATGAAAAGATGTAAAGAGTGAACGAAAAGCGATAAACTCGACGTGAAAAATAATAAATAAAAGATTAAGGTTTATGGAAACGTTTTGCCACTTTTCAGCTACTAGCCAAAATAAAATAAACAAGAAAACTATTGCGTCCAAGTAAAGAATGAAAAGACTTGCATAACTCTAGCATAACCGCGTAATTACTGTTAAGAAATTTTTTGTG